>QLTV01001700.1:3017062-3037525 GCA_003457575.1 Thermophis baileyi
AATAACAGGCCTAATCATACACGTTCTATCATTCAGTATTCAGAAGTACAACATTCTTCTTACCAGCCTTTCTTTGTCTTAATCATCAAACAAAGATTCTCTTCTATCACAGATAGTTAGCTACACACAGAGCTTAATTGCAGACACGAAGTCACTCAGCAATGAATCAGCAAAAGCGAGAGAGAGCACTAACCATGTTCTCTAGCTCCCTCTTAAGGCCGTTACTGCCAGTCAGAATGCACCAATGCATTTAAAGCAATATTACATATATTACATTAAACAGTGATTTGTGGCTTGTTTATATTAACCAACCCAACCGTTTGGACAGAGTCCTAACAGCTATGTCAGAAGCAGTTAAGAGCATGTTTGTCTCCTCAATCAATAAGACTGAGGAGGTAGGGGCCAGATCCTGGATGGATTGAGGAAGTGGGCACCTGCTGAAGCCATCAGCATTTGGTATGTCCCTGCCAGGGCGATAAACCAACTGGTAGTTGTATACTGACAGAAAAACTGACCAGCAGGACATGCGGGGGAACAAAATTTGAGGTGTCTGCTTATCACCAGCCAAAATACCCAGAAGGGGCTTGTGATCAGTGATGAGGTGAAAAAAATGACCATAAACATAGTCATGGAACCTCTTTACAGCGGCAACGGCAGCCAGGGCCTCTTTGTCTAACTGGCTGTAATTCCGTTCAGTGGAATAAAGAGTCCTAGAGAAAAAGGCAATAGGCGCCTCTAGCCCATTGGGGAATCTATGGCTGAGCACAGCCCCAACACCATAGGGAGAAGCATCACAGGCTAAAACTAGGGGGAGGTGGTCATGGTACTGCACAAGAACAGCATCTGAGGTAAGCAGGGCCTTGACAGCTGCAAAAGCAGCAGACTGGACTTTGCCCCACACCCACGGGGCCTTGTTATCTAGCAACCTGGAGTGGTTCGGCCACAGATGCTTTATGAGGCAGGAAAACACTGTAGAAGTTTAAAAGACCTAAAAAGGCCTGTAACTCTGTCTTGCATGTGGGAGTGGGGGCCTGTCTGATGGCCTCAACCTTAGACAAAGTCGGGTGTATACCGTGGGCATCTACTAAACCCCCCCAAAACTCCACCCTAGGCACTCCAATTTGGCACTTCGATTTTTTAAGTTTGAGACCTGCCCTTTGCAGTCTGGTGAGCACCAGCCATACGCGATCAAAGAGCTGAGTGCGAGAGGTGGCGGATATCAGGATGTCATCGAAGTAAGGGATGACACCCTGGATGCCGTGCAGAAGGCGCTCCATGAGGCTCTGAAAAATGCCAGGAGCCACACTTATACCAAACTGGAGGCAACGGCATTTAAAAGCGCCCCTGTGGGTTACTATTGTTTGGACAGCAGCTGTTGCTTCATCCACGGGGAGCTGCTGATAGGCCTGGGCCATATCCAATTTTGCAAAAATTGTGCCAGGAGGAGTGGAGTAGCAATAGCACTTAGCAATAGCACTTAGACTTATATACAGCTTTATAGTGCTTTACAGCCCTCTCTAAGTGATTCACAGAGTCAGCATATTGCCCCCAACAATCTGGGTCCTCATTTTACCCACCTCGGAAGGATGGAAGGCTGAGTCAACCTGAGTAGATGCTGTACCACTGGTACCGGGTATGGGTGAGCTTGTAATGCACGGTTAACCGTGCACTTGAAATCACCACAGACACAGACAGACCCGTCTGGCTTGATGGGTAACACAATGGGAGTCTCCTATTTGAAAATGTCCGTGGGCTCTAGTATCCCCTGGGAAATTAACTTATCAAGCTCTTTGTCCACCCTGGGATGGAGAGCAAAAGGCACCCTCCTGGGCTTGAGCCTGATAGGGGCTACCTTGGGGTCGAGGTTAAGGGAGATGGGGTCCCCGTATATTTACCTAGTTGTCCGTCGAAAACCGAGGCGAATTCAGAGGTTAAGGCTTTGAGGTCATCACCGCAGGTGGAATGGATACCTGTAACACTGAGCCCTAGGGCCTGGAACCAGTCCAGCCCTAGCAAACTTGGAAGTTTCCCCTTGACTACTAATAAGGGGAGGTGACCTTTAAAGGAAACTTTCTCAATGAGGAATTTACCCTTGCCCAGAATAGGGATAGAATTTCCCTGGTAATCTCGTAGACTAGTTGTGCAAGGTTTCAGGTCTTCGTGGCTGAACTCTGGCAGTAAGGCTTTAAGGGTGGACCAGGCTATGATGGACTTAGAAGAGCCTGTGTCTAATTCCAATTTACAGGGAGAGCCCTCAAGCAGCACAGTGAGAAAAATTTTCTTGCAGGAGTCTGAGGAGGCATGACTGATGGACACTGCAGGGTTGTTGTTGTCTCTGGAGATTGTATAGCAATCTTCTCTGGGCTTGGTGAAGTTGTTTTTGAAATTTGATCTTCTGAATGGGCGAATGTCTTGTTGTGTGGCTGATTGGCATACCCTGGCCCGGTGTCCCATTTTACCGCATTGGCAGCAGATGGCAGATCTAAATCGGCACACAGACCTGAGGTGATTTTCACCGCAGCTGCAGCAAGGCGTTTGGAAAGGCTTACGGTCTGTCCGCTTGTCTCTTTGCGACTTGAGGTGGCTAACTTCGTCCTCGTCATCTGTTTGGTCTTCGGACATGACGTCATCATGGTGGACAGCCACAGGTCAGTCTGGGGCGACCACTGACAGGGTCTAGTGCATTTTGGCTGTAGATCTTTTGGATATCTCAGAAGCGCACACTTCGTCAATGGCTGAGTGCAGGGTGAGGTCTTTCCTGGCCAGGAGGCGATGTTGCAGTCGCAAGTCCCTCACACCGCACACCAGCTGCTCCAGTAGGGAATCCTCGAGGTCATGGAACTTGCATTGAATGGCAGCTGTCCTGAGGGAAGCCATATATTGATTTATGGTCTCTCCCTCATGCTGAAGCTTCTGGCGAAATGCAAAACGCCACGAAATGGGGGAAGGAGCTGGAGAGTAGTGATCCTTCAGTTTCCTCAGCAATGTGTCCCATGGCACCACCAATGCTCTGGCTGTGGCAAAAATTTGCGGGCCGCAAGAGGTTAAGAAATGGGCATGCTTTCTATCGCTGGACAGCTCCATATAGTTATGTGCCTGGAGGAAGCATTTGAAACAATCCAGGTATTCGTCCCAGGTCTCGGTTGCCGGTTGGAAAGGGGTGAACGATGTCGGAGAAGACATCCTTAAAAGGACGGGCAGTTAAGAATATTTAGCTTAACTGTCATGGAGGCATTCGCCTGGAACAAGGCGGGAAAAAAAATCAGCTCTCTTTGAGTGACCAGCTCGAACCGTCTCCTCAGTATCCCACCTTCGTCGTCAGTGTTCTAGCTTGGGTAGAACGGCATGATCAGGAACTGAGGCGAGACAGTTATTAGAATGGAACCCCTTGTCAACAGGACAAGCAGTAACCGGCAACAGGCAACTTTCTGTCAAGCCGCTATTTATATAGTGGCTGTCAAAACAGCCAGCCAATGGCGGGGCTGTAACTTTCCCGCCAGCTGAGCTGTCAGTGGGCAGCCAATAGAAAACAGTTCCTAGTTGCTAGGTAGACTTTTAGTGTAGGGACGCAGCACCATCCACCCTCCAATAGCTGGAGCTGGCCCCAAAGTTTACAGGAGTCAATGGTACTGAAAGGCTGCTCCATTCTAGCCCACCAGAGATTATTTAAGTTGACCAATGTTATTTCTGTCCTATTCCTGGGCCTAACTGAAAGGTTTCGAGATAATTCAGATAATTCACTTCACCCAGAGCTCTCTGAAGCTGCTGCATGACCACCTTCTCAATCAGTTTAATCCAAAAAAGGGGTGAAGCAGAGGAACAACCCCTCACTCAAGTAATAGTTCACCAATGCTAAATCCTACCATCATAACAATACCTGGGCAGTTTTAACTAACCAGAAGGGGCAGGGTTCTAAAGAGCAGTTAGCCAAGCTCACAGTACTAAGGACCCTATTCATTTCTTCAAAATGATCATAGATAACACAGCAGGCAGCTGCTCCTGGGGCCTCCTTAAAACTTGCAATAAAACCAGCATCCAGCTGAGAACAAATTCAGGTGACTTTATCTGACAGATGCCAAGCAAATTCTTCCACCAGGCCTCTATAAAGGGGTCTGATCCCTGTCTACCCAAGAGGCCTCAAATCACCTGGAAAAGGTTGCAGGGCAGGTATCTATGGATGCAATAATAGCAGAAAAGTCTTGCTACTTTGCTACCCTTAGCACCAAAAAGTAGGCCTTAATAGCACTTGTGGTTCTCTGGATGTCTCCTTTCTTGTTTCATTTCCCTCAGTTTATCAATGAACCACAGAGAATGACAGGATCCATGAGAAGTGAGAGGTTGCATAGACATGGTCCAGGGGTGGGTTCCAACTTACCTCACTGCCGGTTTGCTCCCTCCCGTGCCGCATGGGCGTGCGCGCTTTGCGCAGTAACAAAAAAAAATCAAAAACAAAAACAAAGCCGAAAAAAAGATGGTGACTGCATGCACAGTGCCAGAAGTTGGCTTCTGCGCATACTAAGAAGAAAAAAAAAATTTAAAAAATTCAAAAAAAAAAAGAAAAGATGGCAGCCCCCACAGACCGGCACCGACCGATACGGTTCGGTGACATCATCATGATGTCACCAGCGGGCCGCTGGAACCAGCAGGCCACAGACCCTGACATGGTCTGATCCAAAGCCTTGGCACCAGTGGTGGGTTGCTGCCGGTTCGGACCAGTTCGCCCGTACTGGTGGCAGAAATTTGCACCCGCTCACGGAACCTGCAGCAATGGTTAGCTGTCCACGCCCCCGAACCAGTTCTCTGGTCGCCGCGGCTGGCAAAGAACCCTCTGCGCATGTGCAGAGGGTCATTTCCCCAACGTGACGTAGGCGCGCACGCAAAACGTGCACTTCCGTCACTATGCGTACCGGTAGGGAAGGTAAGTGGAACCCACCCTTGCTTGGCACCCCTCCTATTCCAAGTGACCATCAACTGACTGTGCAGCAGACCAACAGGAACAACCCCCAATTTTACTACTGACCTGAAATAATTTTTTTAGATAGCCACATTTGTCTGACTTTCAGCAACCAGTACAATCCAAGAAACTCACTGCGCAGGACCAAATAGGCACTATTTCTTTCTATTACTGCTTGGCTAAAACTCAGGTTAAAAAAAATTAGACCATCTACACACATATCTCTGTTTCTTTTTGCACTCAAATGAACTGTAATGTGTAAAATATAAGAGATCATGAAGTCTTTTAAGTAGAAACTTTATACCATTAGGATTTCCCTATAATAGGATATTTTTCTATATATTAATATTTTTGTATATATTTCATCCTTCAGGAAAGCTGTACTATAGTCACCTTTTCAACATCTAATCAAACTTTTATTTCTTCTAATAAATACAAGTTATTTGGTTTTGTAAGTAGCTTTCTTTATATATTGTCAGGTGCGGGAAACCAAGAACAACACCTATAAATGTTCAAAGTAGTTTCTTTATTGCTGTACACCAAAAGACAGAATCTTGCCACACTAAAGCATATTTTGGATAACTATCTAATAAATGAAATTTCTGCATCACAACAGCTCAAGGCTAATGTTTCTCTTTACTTGTCCTTCCCCTAGTTCAGTGCCAGATTCCACCACATCTATACATTTATAAAAGAACCACCTTTTTTTTGACAATTCTGATACATTTTACTAAAAATTACTTTCTAGGCTATAGGGATAATTTCTGCATTAGCATAATTAATTACACTTCTTTTCATAATCTTATTGTCAGAATTATAAGGGTAACTTTGAGGTCCTTTATATAATTCAGTTTGAAAACTATGATGATTGTAAGTTTCTTGTGTTTTTAGAAAGGAACACTAAGACTCAATGGCAAATACTAAACATATATAACATAAAGGGGAAAAATAAATGTGTTCACCAATACTAACAAAAACTAAACCTCCTATGAACTTGTATTATCTAAATACATTTCCAATCTTTAGTTGTCACTGCTTGATGTGCTTTCTGGTTGCAGACACAAATATGCCCTTATTTATTTCAATATTTAGAGAATTTTTATGTCCATCTGCCTTAAACAAAAGATAACAACACACATACACAAATAATACATCATACAAACATTTACAACATGACAAAAAGTAAAAACGTCTAGTACAATGAAGCACTTCATGACCAACTTGCATCATCAAAACACACACGTTGCAAAAGTTCATCTTATGTGCCAATTGTATTCTTCACTTTACTACTACATTACTACTGTAATGAGATCTATATAGGGCTGCCCTTGTAAACAATCTGGACTCTATAGTTAGTTTAAAATGTGATGGTACAAGAAGCAACAGGCACTTCTTATTATGCTCTTATGTCATCACGTCTAAATCAGCCACATTGGTTTGTAATGCCTGTTGTGCAATTTTGTAATATGTTTCCATTTTATTTTATTGTGCCAATATAAATCTGAAGTGCAGACCTAAAATATTAAAAAGATTAAAAAGATGGCTATATCATCAATTAAAAAAATAATAATCAAACATTTAAAAGTCAAAAGTTTGAGCAAGGTACCTTAACTGAATTCATTCAAAAATTTCAAAAATGTAACAATTGACCAACATTGTTTTCCGTTATATTGATATATTGAGCATTATGCCTCAAAATTAAAATACATTAGTAGGTAAGGTTATCAGAGGCACACATCATGTCTTTTCCTATTATGAAATGTAAGTTCCTAATGAATTTATTCCCAAGGGTTAATTAAAACAACCTGTCCAAAAAAAAAATGTAAAGAGAAACTTCTGAACACTGCATTAGAACCTGTTTCAAATTAAGTCTATGTACACATATGGAATTTCTTTTAGCCATACACGTTATAGGCATTTTAATCAATAATATAATTAACTCTTCCATTTCTCTAATATAACCATTGTATAACAATTCTAGTTAAGTATAGTAATGATATAACTGGATAAATTTCTCCCCAATGTATTCCACTGTCCTTGAATACTGATACATGCAAGAGATGTATACAGATGTTAGACTGATTATAAATATCAAGAAAAGAACAGCTCATATGACAAATGCCCCTACTCTTGCCTGGAAGATGGGAAATAACATCACAGGAATTTATTACGTATTAGTGTACTTCGCACTTTATAGTAAATAATTGATAATTCAGCTGTAGCATTTACAATTTGTAACTCAAAAGAAAAAAGGTTGGATAATACAGTGATAGTTGTATGAAATTACCATGGTGTAATGGTACCTGGGAATGACTTTGAGGGATGAGCAGAAGAGATGCTGCGTAGGGAACTATCAGAATAAAGACAGAGGATCCCCCAACAACTCAGCAGAGAAAAACTTAGGAAAGGCCTGTCCTAATTGATCAGGCAGTTAAAAGTGACTGCGGGAAATTCATACATTCAGACTTGCAAGATTCTGTTAATGTAGCCTTACAATAAAGTTGAATTAGTTTAAAATTAGGTTGTGTTTCCTGTTCTGGATTCCCTGGGAGGGCTGGCACACCGAAATTTGGCTTTATAAAATATTTGCACTACAAAATCAGGTGAGATTGCTCACTGGGAGAAATTTTAAAAAATGCAGACATTATTCAAGAGAACCAATGTTTGATGTGAACAGGCAAAAGGATCAAACAGATTTTAACAAAGAGGGTGCTTTCATAGGGTATAAAAGAAATTTAATTGAGGGGAAAATACATTTTAGTATTAACAGAAAGTACATTTCTGCACTTCTCAGTTGACCTATCACCAGAAAGTCAGGTAACTGTTTCTGGAGGGCAGAAACAAGTGGTATTGTCCTCTATTAGTCCCTTACCATCAAAACAACTTCAAAAGTTATTTTTCTGCTGTACTTCCAAAGTACATTTTTCCAGTGCTCCTGTTCATTTCAGATAGCATGCTCCAGTTTCTAGCAAGATAAACTCAGAAATTCATTGGCAAATTTGCAGAGGAAAGAACTACCCCTTCAAATGAACCTATGCTTACCATATTCTCTAGACATTTTAAAGCAGCCTTTTATAATTAACACAATGTTTATAATATTTGCTTTGTGTACATAAGGTTGCTATTTCAAATTTGGAGATAAACTTTTTAAAAATGCTGTTTTTTCCCCTGAGCTTCCTGCTTGTCCATCTATTTTAAAAAGAAAAAAGAAAACAAACACGCCAAAATATTGTGTGGAGTTTTAAAGAAGCAGTATATTGCTTACAAAGTAAGAGTTTATTGCACTATTATAGCACCCACAGCAATGGCTGCTCTAAAGGACATCAGAAAGAAAAAGGATAGTAAGAAATATACTTCTTTAAAGAACTGCTTGTCCTGCCTTTTGATGATTGAAATTTGTACATATAAATTCAATTTAACTGGGCACATGTATGCATGTCTCTTTTTTATCTAGCTTACATTGTACAGAATGGATTGTAGTGTACAGAATGGATTTTTTTCTCTCTTTCTTTCCTGAAGTAGTGTACTGCAAACCCTTAAAATATATATCATTCCATCACGATCATGAGTTACATCTATTTCAACTTTTCCTTTGTATAGAACTATAGTGTCAGCTCCAACCTGTTGGGGCTGCCATTCAGGCGGGGTGAAAGGCACTCATTGCTTCCTGGCGTTCAGGAGGCATGCTGCCGGGGAAACACGCCACCATGTTTCGGGAGCAAGCCTGGGTTTGCTGACATGACCGGGAAGCGCCACCGTGCTGTTTGAAGGCTTCCGGTCATGCCACCCTCTCCTAGAAGCTCCATGTCACCATCGGATAGCTCCTGGGTGAGCCGCCATCAGGACACGCCGCTGGGAGCCTGCCAATCACGCTGCCACCACCCAGCTGACGGGAGGTCGGGACTTTTGGGCAGACAAGAGCTTGGAGCTTCTGAGGCATGTGCGAAGCTACAGAGTGTGCGCAATACAAACTTCTGTTAATCGAAACATGGCTTGTGGTGCGTGACGTGGGTGGAGGGGTGGAGTTGTAGGGTGGGGCGCGCGGTAGATTTAAATGGTGGTGGGTGCACTAGAAGTTTGACACTGACAACCTGTCAGGTTCCGGATGGCTACCAAGAAAGAAAAGCTCAACCACATTGAAATGCGATAGGAAGTCTTTAATTCTCTGGCCTCCGGCACTACTCACAATCATCCAGTGTAAATACAGAATGAAATCTTGTCAGCGTCAAAGTTCTAGTGCACCCACCACAATTTAAAGCTACTGCGCGCCCCACCCTACAATGTGATTGAGCTTTTCTTTCTTGGTAGCCATCTGGAACCTGACATATAGTTCTATAGTTAATACAACTATGTTATTTTTAAGTTTTCCTGTCCCAATGTTCAAATGTATTCTAGATTCATTTAGATTTACATACAAGTTGATAGCAAATTGACCTTTCGTGACCTTTCCTGCATGTTTACCTTAAATCATCGTTCTAATAGAACCAGCGAGTGCATCAATACATAAGATATTACATTATTCTAATCTAGTACACTGTATCTCACTCTATTCCACCCCCAGCCTTGTTTTTGTTCTGGTTCAGATTCAGATAAAGGCAGAAGCATTATTACAGCTTAGGAAATAATAAAAGTTTGTTCTACTGTTTTTGTCCAGATTAAATTTAATTCCCTAGATTCTATTATTGCAATTTTCAATATTGCTTTCTTCAAAAGAGATATTCACTCTTTCGAAGCCACCGTTTCCAGATGTATCTCCACTTAACTAACTTTCTTTTGAGCTCAGAAGCTAAGCAGAATTGGGTGTACTCAATAAAGGTGAGCAGTGTTTCAAAGCTTTGGTCTCCAAAAGGGGCTTCAGACACCTGTCTGAAACACCATAAAAACAGCTGTCTGTGTTATAGTAAAAATAAAATAATTAAAATTAAAAATTGCACAAAATTATACTAAAACAAATGCTTCTTCCCAGAAAGTGATTAACTGTTTAAATATTTAAGTGTTGAGTATTACAAACTTTTCAAAATCAGAATTAATGCCTCTAACATTATTTTAGAATTTGTTTTTCATCAGATTTACCATTTAAACACCTTCCCCTTTAAAATGCTTTGTCCCTCCATAACATGTAAAAGTTTAATTTAAGATTTAACATGTATTTTTACTGTAGACCATAAACATAAGATACTATTAACAAAAGTTTGACAAAGGTGGTATGTCTATTTTGGAACACATTGCCAAGCAATATCTGTGAGTTTATGACTTTGTTAATTATTTGTAAAAAAAATATTTATTCTGTTTACTGTGAGACCAACATGAAGTGCACAGCCTTATTCTACTGGACTGACCTCAATCAACTCCATTCCTTAATTAGAGCAAAAGGAATAAAAGGGTATTGGAAAAAAGTTAATACGATCTATTCATCAGGATTCAGATGTAATATGAAATTCTGATTTTTATTTATGTATTTAATAGATTTATATGGCTGTCCAACTAACATTCAGTGATTCCGGGCAATGTACAGCATTAAAAACCAACAAATATAAAACCCCCAGAAATCCTCTACCCACAATAATGATGGCAACAAATGCAATCATACAAGCCACTTGATTGACTTCAAATCAAACTGGGTCTCCAGGCCCACTGATAGACCCATATCTTCAGGGCCTTCCAGAAAAGTAGCAAGAAGGGGCAGTGGTGGGTTTCAAATTTTTTTACTGCCGGTTCTGTGGGCGTGGCTTGGTGGGAGTGGCTTGGCTTGGTGGGCGTGACTTGGTGGGCGTGGCAGGGGAAGGATACTGTAAAATCTCCATTCCCACCAACTCCAGGGGAAGGATACTGCAAAATCCCCATTCCCTCCCCACTCCTGGGGGAAGGATATTGCAAAATCCCCATTCCCTCCCCACTCTGGGGCCAGCCAGAGGTGGTATTTGCCAGTTCTCTTCATTACTTTGGGTAATGAAATCTCTGCAAGAAAACAACCAAGCTCAGAGAGCTCCAAGGGCAGGGAGGGGGGGGGGGAAAGAAACATTCTTTCTGCTAATTATTTAGCAGAATAAATGTTATTCTGTTATTCATTTTTCGGTATTGTTTTCAAAGTTAAATATTTCCACTTAGTTTCTAATCCCCTGCTCATCTTCATTACCATTCTCTGAATCTGTTCCAGGCTGTTTGACTCTGCAATGGATAAGCATGATCCTGCTAGATATAACACTTGAGATGAGGATGCAACAATTTCAGAATAAGGTAGAATTGTTAATTTGCAGAATTCATTCTGATTTCAATTTTATACTCTCTAAAGCATCACCAACTTCATTCAATTGCAACTCCGCCTCACTTTCTATCACTTGCTCCTTTTGAACAATTTGCATCCTTCAGTCATTGTATTTCAATTATAGGAATCATCCAACCAGGTCTTCATTATACCTTCTACATCTTATTTGCTTTTGGTACTGTTCAAGCTCAAGCTTTGTTTATTGGCAAAAGTATGGGCAATAAAGGCTATAAACTTTACAATTTTATAGACTTCCTGATTTTTTAGTTGATTGGTTTAATAGGCCTCATTAAAAAAACACTTCCAACTTTTCTAAACTATACAAGCCTTTACCTAAAGTTTTTATTTCAGGATGTAATATAAATATGTTCATATAAATATGTTCCTAACCAATTAATCTAGTTGCATCCAACTGTCTAGCGTGCAGTTATGGGTTAGGCAAAAAACTGAGTATGCACAGATTACTGTTGTAACATATACAGTTCCTCTTTAATGCTTGAATTGCTTTTGAAGTCTTATCCAGAATATAAAAATAATATTGTACATAATATAAAAACTATTTACTGTATTCTTTTGCTCAAATATAAAATTATTAAACATATCAAATCAATAAAATTACTAGGGCATTTGGTAATAACAAGGTCTTATGAGAAGAAAAATGTTCAATTATATCTGACTAGAGATTAAATAACATCAAGAGTATAAAAGTAAGATAGCAAGAAGATACAAGTACATACAGACATTAAAGCTGGCAAAAAAACCCACCCCATAATATTGAGGTGAAAAATTCCTTCTAACCC
Organism: Thermophis baileyi; assembly: GCA_003457575.1. Classification (NCBI taxonomy): domain Eukaryota; kingdom Metazoa; phylum Chordata; class Lepidosauria; order Squamata; family Dipsadidae; genus Thermophis; species Thermophis baileyi. The sequence goes on from QLTV01001700.1 coordinate 3,029,082, forward strand.
CTCTATAAACTGAAATACCTGCACATTTATTTTGTTGCCTAGTTTTATGAAAATAATGAGATAGGAATTATTACAATTTTTATCAATACTGACACTAAGCTACACATTTTGTTAACCAATATCACCATCAAGGGTTTTGACTTCCTGATGGACCTAGTTCAAAATATGAACTTACAGCAATACAGAATTGGCTTTGATGCTTAGCTGAACAAGAAACCAGATATACCCATCATTCAATCTTTAACTGAGTCAAAGTTGTGTTGCTATGTTCTTCCAAAATGCTTTCTGAATACATTTAAGAATTAACACTTAAATTTTAAATCTAGATCTTTTTTATCCATTTCATCAACTGTTAGTTTTTCAATCTGCAATTACAAAAATAGCTCATATCAGAAATAAAATCCTCATTCTGCAAGTCTAGACATGACCCATCTGGCAGAAGTTTTTTTTCCCATCTCCAACCCTGACAGGTTTCAAGCTCAGTTGGGCAATACTGTATATTTTTTTGCCAATTTTTGTGAGATGTAACTGATCTATTACTAAAAGTCCATCAGCTAAATAACTCAGATCATTCCCTTAGAAATCAAATCCCAGGAATATCTTTTCATAACCAGCATTCATTTGTAGGATTTTCCTCTCTAGTCCTTTTCCACAGACTGGTAGGCTAGATGAATTATTTTCAATCCCAGTGTTAATTTGCTTTGTATGTGTTCCAGGATTGTACTGCTGTTGTGTATCTTTTTTTCAAACAGTTTAATGAAAGAGGGTTTCTGGATGACAGTTGTAGGTGGAATTTTGCAAATTGCTCTGTCTCTCTTCTAAAATTCTGGTTAAGATAGGTCTGCATTACATGTGCTTTGGAGTGCAGAGGCAGAGTTCTGATTTCTTATTTTTTCACCTTTCCTGATTAAAAAAAAAGGTTTGTATTCCATAAAATGGGGTGTGGGGCAGTGGTGAAATCCTACCGGTACGCCCCGGTTCGGACGTCGCCCACCCGCCCGGATGTCGCCATTTTCTTGTTTTTAACCCTTTGTGCATGCGCAAAGCCTTCTGTGCATGCGCAGAGGGTGAAAAAGTATGTGCGACAGTGGCGCGCGTACTTCCGAACCAGTAGGGAAGGTAAGCAGATTTCACCGCTGGTGTGGGGGTATATTGGAAGTATAGCTAGCACTGGTATTCAAAGAGACTAAGCACAGAATTAGGCAGGTCCATGCTAGTACAGTTTTTTTTCCCCAATCATCCATTTATATATATGTTCTACTGCCAGATTTATCATGATTTCCCCCCCAGTACTTCAAAACTTGACAGAGACCTTTTGGATCTCATGGCTTAATCAAGTGAAACAATGTTAGATTGTATAATGAAGTGCTTAAGACACAATGAGCCATGAAACTCCAAAAGAAAGTGTGCATAGCTACATCATATGACCAGAATTTAAATATTTATAGAAAGTCTGATTGAAAGAGTGAAAAAGGCTATATCCATGGCATTCACTCACTGGCAGACTAGACAGTGAGCTAAATCTAATTCTATTTTTCCAAACAGTGAGGAATTGCTAACTTAAAAGTGACATAAAGCAATGATATACAGTACGTCATCATTCTAAAGAAACATTTCCAATCTATTCTATTTCAATCCTATGATTTGTTTAATTTGAACAAAAACATCTGTGGTTAGTTTAAACTATAGCTTGCCCTAACAATCCAAAATCAAACTGATTCTTATTTAGATGAACTAAAATTAAATATAGCCCCAACTCCCGGTCCCAATGAAATAAAATTTAGAATCCAAGCTCATTCATCAAAATCCTCAGTCTCAACTTGTATGATGCAGCAAATTCATTCAAGCAAAACAAGCATAATGACTTTTTTGGTTGATGAAATCTGCCATACAAGCACCCATTCCATCTCCAAAGCTTTCCCAAAACCAATAGCAGTTTTTCCCCAGTTTGTCCTGGCCATCACCAAACATGTTTGGAGAATATTTTCCCCCCTTTCCTTCCTTCGTCATGTGTATCTTTTTCTTTTTAAACATGTGCAATGGAGAACTAAGAACAAAGCCAAAGAATCTGCTACAGGGTGCAGATTCAGTTTCCATATTCATTTAGGTATTTGTTTATATGGTGAAACTACTATAGTCAATGAATGATTTGTTTATGGTTTTCAGAAATGATGAAAATTTAATATATCAATGCTAAAAGCAAAACTTGGTTTTACCTATCTCCTCAGAACAGAGTTTCTTAACTCCTTTCATAACTATATTTTGGCTTGTTCAACAAAAACAAGCAGGTCTGTGAAGCCTGCATAGTTTTTTTTTTAGAAACTGATCAATTCTGGAGCTTGCTTTTTAGAAGAGCTTTAATTTTAGAAAGGTTAAATTGGTTTGATTTTATAACCACAATGTGCTTTTTAAAATAACATTGTACCATGTCAAATTTTATACCTATATTTGGCTTAATTTGCAGTGTACAGGATCACTAAGTCTATCTAACCTCCTGCAAGATCCAAACAAGGTCTTGTTGGTAACACAGTTTTGGTTTCCATTGTAAGTACACCAGATTCTGTGAGGTGCACGACAATCTTCTTTTTGGTAAATGAGCCATAAATATTAATCCAAATAACAACTATTCTTTACAGTATTTTAAATAGGTAAAGATATTTTTTTCTACCATAAAGCTAACAGATATGGAATAAACAGGTGAATGGTGATAACACCAAAATGGTGTTGTTTGAGTTTAAAAGCTAAACAGGAGTCACCATTCCTTAGTACTTGGATGGGTGTAAGGTACACCCCATACATACAGCAGCTGCATTCACTACTAAACCTATGAGATTGCCCCCCCCCCATATATGCACACAAATAGGATCTCCTTAAAGAATCCTTGTAAGACAACATTCACAGTAAGTTGAATTCATCCTAAGCAGCAAAAGGAAGAAGACTCAGTGAGGAATCTGTGGCACAGTAAACCAGATTGTTTCTAATCACTAACCGTATCTCAAAGATGGTTTGGCTAGCATGCTGATCTAGTAGGAAGGGATAAATAATAATAAGATCACAAAGATGGGTTTATCCAAAACATTGCAGTGTCACATTGTTAATTTTCACTGTATCTTGCTTTGCCTTTGCAATGCAGTGAGCCAAATAAATATAAGCTCTGGTTCTACTTTTGTTCATGGCAGCTCAGAAAAGCAACAAAGCTTTGTTGGGGATCTAGTAAAGGTAAAGGTTCCAAGGGATGCTCATCTCCATTTTTTAGCTGAGGGAGCCAGCGTTGTCCAAGGACACTATCGTGGTCATGTGGCCAGCATGACTATATGCCAAGGTGCACAGAACGCTGTTACCTTCCCACCAAAGTAGTACCTATTTATTTACTTGCATTTGCATACTTTCGAACTGCTAGGTTTAAAGGGGCTGGGACAAATAATGGGAGCTCGCTGCATCACACGGCACTTGAGTCCCAAGTCCGAGCTGTCAGCTTTCCAGCTCACAAGTTTAGCATCTTTAACCGCTGAGCCATCATTCCCCCTTTTGTTCAGGATCTAATAGATAGATAGATTAATAGAGTTGGAAGGGACCTTGTAGGTCATCTAGTCCACCCCCCCCCCCCGCTCAAGCAGGAGTCCCTACACTATTTCAGACAAATGGCTGTGCAATCTCCTCTTGAAAGTCTCAAGTGTTGGAGCTTGAAGGCAAGCTGTTCCACTGGTTGATCGCTCTCACTGTCAGAAAGTTTCTCCTTATCTCCAGGTTGAATCTCTCCTTGGTCAGTTTCCATTCATTATTCCTTGTCTGGCCTTCTGGTGCCTTGGAAAACAGCCTGACCCCCTCCTCTCTGTGGTAGCCCTTCAAGTATTGGAACACTGCTATCATGTCTCCCCTGGTTATTGTTTGTATTGTATTGTATTGTTTGTTATACTGGTTATTGTTTGTATTCATGCAAATAAAATTAAATTATATCTTCAGAGTGATTTGGTTGCTTTAGATGAGCCAGGTTTTGGCTACAACAGTAACTATCAGAGAATTCCAGGTATATAAACTGAACTAGGAAGTTGAAAAAAAACCTGAAAGTAAACAATAACAAAATGCTATCATATTGTTCTCATGAAAAATGCATAGACATTTCCATGTACTTATTAGGAGCTGCTGTTTTCTTTTAACATTGTAACGTGTGTCTACTCAAAATGAGGTTTCATTAACTGTAATGGTATTTATTCTCTATTAACTGTAACTATTCTTTAATCTCTATTAGCTCAAACTATTGACCATAAATTCATTACACCAAAAAATTAATGCATTTTGAATTGCTGAGGATTATACTATTCTGGTTTTGTACTGTTTTAATATGCTAGGACTATTTCAGAACTCTCAAACGCTATTGACATTTTGTAGGATCCAGAGCTGCTGAAATGTTTAGAATTCAAGAACAGATTCTGCTGAAAGGTATTATTAAACATTGTTTATAAAAGAATGGCTAAATATTAATCCCAGGGAACAAGTACTCAGCAGCAACATCTGTGGTGAATTCCACACCACTTTGCAGTTTTTCTATGGTACACTCATAATAGCAACCATATTTTCTATGTGGCACTCCCCAAAAACCAAATACGAGATTCAAGGAAGACATGAGAAGAAATACACTTACAGTAAATAAGAAGACGGAAAGGCTCCTTTTGAGTGCGAGGTAACATATGTTGAGAATGAACAAACTATATTGTCTCATTGCTTTTTCTTAGTGAAACTTTGAAAAACAACAAAATCAGTGTTGCAAATCACTGCTCCTGTCTTATTTGGATAATAAATGCATTTTTTTTAAAAAAGGACAAGATTATGGTTTCATAATTTGTAAACCTATTATGAAATGTGTTGAACTAATCCATGAAAGAATAGATTAAGACTGATGTGACACAATTATTGGGGGGGGGGAATCTATAGACAGTTCATATTCTGAGCTGTATTTTAGTATATGAAATGTCAGCTTTCTCAATTTCCACATTAAATAAAACATCACAGGTATATTATCTATAGTCCTACTTCAGCTTTAGTTTCTATTAACCTGTGTGGCTTATACATTCATTACAAAGCTACGAAGAATGAAAAGCACTTCAATGTAGTGATATCTTTTGGAAAATTCACAATACAAAAGAGAATTTGAAGCTGAGTAATATTAGAACTGTCTTTATATTATAGTATAGACAGATTATAAACATCTCCTCTGCATTGAAAGCATTGAACATTTGAAAAATTGCACCCCCCGTCATCTCAAGATTCCCCAATTTGACACAGTCAGAAGGCAGTCCCACATATGGTTAAATGTCTTTCCAGTATATTTTAAGGTTATAATTTCAAAAAATCACATTTCTGGATAAGATTAAGATACGATTTAAAAAACTTTATTGTTATTTTTTACGGTGAGCTCACTGGCACCCATTAAAAATGAAATTACGTTACCTGTTCTCAAAAGGAAGTATATATCTACTCATACACATACATAACACACATATACACAAGCTATATATTTATATATACACATACACATACACACACACACACACACACATACATACATACATACATACACACACACTCATTTCATATATATATTAATCGCTGTCCATTTTGAATATGTAGCGGAAAGAGAAAACTTGAGAGTTCACAAAGTTGATACTATATGTAACAAACTGTGACTGAATCTAGATGTTCTGCTTTGGATACCACGAAGCTTCTTCCAAGAAGGTAACAAGGAAAACAAGTCAGGGTTCCTTCATGGTCCCTATGTTGTCATTGGACAGGGTTGCACTGCCCTCTTGGCCTGTGACTTGGGTGTCCCCCTGGGCTTGAAGCTCCTGTTGGATCAGAGGGACTTTGCTCAGAAGCAGTTGGTGTAGCAATAGCACGTAGACTTATATACCGCTTCATAGTGCTTTACAGCCCTCTCTAAGCGGTTTACAGAGTTAGCATATTGCCCCCAACAATCTCGGTCCTCATTTTACCCACCTCAGAAGGATGGAAGGCTGAGTCAACCTTGAGCCGGTGAGATTTGAACCACCGAACTGCAGCTAGCAGTCAGCTGAAGTAGCCTGCAGTGCTGCACTCTAACCACTGCGCCACCTCGGCTCCTGAGGTACCAGTTGTGACCCTGCTTAGGGTGAGAGGATCCGACTACAGTGGCTCACACCATTATCACTACAGGACTGCATTGGTTTCCTATCAGCTTCCAACACAATTTAAAGCACTGGTTTTAATTATTGTTTGGTGCTAGGTTACCTTCAGAACTGCATTGCTGGAATCAGTTCAATCAGTTCAATCACACTAGAAGAAACAGCTGGTTGTTCTCCATTTTGAAGATGTCACTGGGGCTAAAACCCAGAAGTGTTTTTTTTTCCCCTTGTTTTGCCATCTGGAATGGCTTTTCTTGAGAAGTGTCTTTGGCCCCAACTCTAGATGCCTTCTGAAAGCTTCTTAAAACTGAACTTTTTTGGAGGGGCATTTGTGGGCTGATGCTAGATACTTTCGGTATGTAGGTTCTTCCATTTTTTACAGTTGGTTTTATATATTTATTTTTTCTTAATGTCACAAGAAATTGAAGGGGTGAGTGTTCAGTATGCTACCAGGAACTATTGCATTAAATTACAGCTCTCTCACACAAAAGCAAGTTGAAGATGATCACTGCCCTATCCTCACTCTGGGAGATCCTAACGTAACAATAATCCCTTCATTGTGCAAAATTGAAATATATTGCTTGAACCTTCCTAAAATCTTACTTTTTTAATGTGTTCATTTTTCCGGCCATATCAGAAAAAAAATGAGTTATTTTTGAAGGAAGACTGTCAAGGTATCAATCATTTTTCCTCTTGAAAGACCTGCCAGCATGACAGCAAATAGGAAAATGGATCGCCACAAGCTCAATACAGCATTTCAAGGAAATGACTAATTTAGGGAGGGGGATTCCAATATACTGCAGTTGCACTAAAAATAAATTTATTGTTTTTTTATTTATTTTGTCAAGCGTATATATGATTACAGACAAAGTATAAACATGATTGTGAATACATAAGATGTATAAGCATGGTTATGAGTACATGAGATGGTTACGAATACATGGGGACATTAGGAAAGGGACAGTAGGCACGCTTGTGCGCTTATGCATGCCCTTTACAGACCTCTTAGGAATGGGGTGAGGTCAACGGTAGACAATCTAAGGTTAAAGTTTTGGGGGTTTGGGGAAGAAACTACAGAGTCAGGTAAAATATTCCAGGCATTGACCACTCCATTGCTGAAGTTGTATTTTTTGCAATCAAGTTTGGAGCGGTTTACGTTGTTTGTATCTATTGTGTGCTCATGTATTGTTGCGGTTGAAGCTGAAGTAGTCATTGGCAGGTAGGACATTGTAGCAGATAATTTTGTGTGCTACACTTAGGTCAGATCGAAGGCGGCGTAGTTCTAAATTTTCTAGGCCCAAAATTTCAAGTCTGGTGGCATAAGGTATTCTGTTGCGAACAGAGGAGTCGAGGACTCTTCTCGTGAAATATCTCTGGACATTCTCAATTGTATTAATGTCCGATGTGTAGTGTGGGTTCCAGACAGATGAGCTGTATTCGAGAATTGGTCTTGCTAGAAATAAGGGAGTCTATTGCATGAGATCACTCAGTGCACAGATGATTCTGGAGCAATGAAAAACTCCATGTGAAAGTACCCTTGGATATTAATTTTTATTTTTATGTATATTTTTTAATTTTTACCTATATTTATTAAGTACAATACTGCTTTCTTGCTGATAAAGTATTCGTGTTTACAATCTTAATATAATCCTAAATCTTGCTGCATTTACTTCTAGATAAATAACAAAAAAAGTGGATAGCAGAAGAAATAAAACTGCATTCCATCAATGATTGTAGTTTATTTATTTATTTTATTTGTTTGTTTGTCAAACATGTACAAGATAGCAGGTATAGGTATAAACATAAACATAATCAAGGTGAATACAGATAGATGAGGACAATAGGACAGTAGGACAGGGACGGTAGGCACGCTGGTGCGCTTATACACGCCCCTTACAGACCTCTTAGGAATGGGGTGAGGTCGACAGTAGACAGTCTAAGGTTAAAGTATTTTGAGTTTGGGGAAGAAACCACAGAGTCAGGTAGTGAATTCCAGGCATTGATCACTCTGTTGCTGAAGTCGTATTTTCTGCAGTCGAGTTTGGAGCGGTTTACATTAAGTTTGTATCTATTGTGTGCTCGTGTATTGTTGTGGTTGAAGCTGAAGTAGTCATTGACAGATAGGACATTGTGGCAGATAATTTTATGAACTACATTTAGATCGGTTCTAAGGCGACGTAGTTCTAAGTTGTCTAAGCCCAAAATTTCAAGTCTGGTGGAATAAGGTATTCTGTTGTGAGTGGAGGAGTGGAGGACTCTTCTCGTGAAATATTTTTGGACTCTCTC
>QLTV01001700.1:3038742-3049610 GCA_003457575.1 Thermophis baileyi
CTTGAAGTCAATCATGCTGTGATCACTGTTGGAAAAGGGTTCTTTTATTTGTAATCCATAAATTAAGTTTGAACTGTTACAGAAGATGAGATCAAGGCAGTTTTTGAGTCTGGTGTTGTTGGATACTAGTTGATCCAGTCCCAGATTAGTTACAGCATTGTACAGGGTTGAATGTATAGGTTCTGTTGAACATTCGTTGAGGGACCATTTGATAAGAGGTAGATTTAGGTCGCCAAGAAGGATGAGAGTGTATGGGCCGGAGGCTGCCCACGTTAGGAGTGAAGTTAACTTATTCGCATGTTCAATGTCGTAGTCTGGGGCTCTGTAACATAGTAGAAATCGTAAGGTGGTGTTTAAAGATAGCTCACAGATGATGGTCTCGGGTAGAGCAAGTTCGTGTGTAACTTGGATGTTTTTTAGATTTAGGAACTTTTTGTAAAAGATAGCAACACCGCCTCCTCTTTGGGGTTCACGATCAGACCGATAAACATGATAGTTTCGTTCTATGATAATGGAGTCCGGGAGGGATGCATTCAGCCATGTTTCGCAGACAAATATAATGTCGAATTTAGCAGTTTTTAGTAAGAGGAGGAGTTCGGGTATTTTGTTTACGATGCTTCTTGCATTAATTAGCTTGCATTTAAGATCAGCAGTGGTAGATATTGAGGAAGTAAGGGGCGTGCATGCCTAGTTTTGGATGATGAGAGGTTGGTTTTGGTTGATGGTAGGTTGGATGTTGGGTTGGGTGATGAGGGGTTGCATGTTAGATGGTGGATTGCGGGACTTAGGTTTGATGCAGTCAGCGCGGTAGTATGAAATACTGAAAGTAATGGGATAAACTTTTAAAGCATATATTTATAAGAATGCACCAAATTAAATGTGAACTGCATTTCTTTATTTAATTTATATACAGTCCCAGTTCATCTGGAAGGTATGGTTGGAAAGCCTACATTAATGCTTCTGGAACAGATGAAGAAAGGGAAAGTTGAGTGTATCAGGGTGTTAGCCACATTCATAGGTATCCAAAAGAGCACCAGTAATATCAGCATGGTTTTCATATTTACATTATGATATAAGGATACACATAACTTCATTGACCCCCTCTTGAGTCTTCTAGAAGATACTGACTACCACAGTATTCTATGAGGTTCATTAGTTCTGGTTTATTCTTTTCCTTTTTAAATAACATATGAGTGCAATTGGGCAGATACTAATTTAATTAAGTAAGTAGTGCTATGTAAAGATGGAAACTACTTATTCTACCAATGCAATTGCCCGAATATTTGTTACATATGTTCGTGTTGTGCCTGGAGACTTTGCTCTGCATATAGTAGAATATAGCAGCTGAGGTGTTAATTCAAGGGGAAGGGATTGAATATGAATTCTCTCTGTAATCTAATCAACTTATGTTCATCTCCACAGATGAATTTTTTGCTTTTGTTGATTTAAAAGTTAACAATTAATTGCATATTAATTTGCTGAGAAAATATTTGTATTCCATCCTTTTATTGAAATACGAAAAACATAATCAACAGGAAACAATAGTAATTTCTAATAGCATCTTAAAAATTAATTTTTGTGGACAATACTTCAGTTTTTCAGATGCTTGAGATATTATGATCTACCCATACCCAGATACAGTTTGGTATAGAGATTAAAGATGATTAACTGGAAACTGGAGGACCACAAATTATATTCCTGCCTTAGGCAAAAAGCCAGTCAACACTGACCCAAAGATACAAAAAAATCATTATAATCATCTGTTTGAGGACTTTTTATTATCTCGAGCTGATAGGTCTATAATTTCTCAGATGTTTTTTCTTCACTTTCTTGAAGATAGAGACAAAGTTTACTCTTCTCCGGTCTCCTGGAAGCTCAAGTTGTCCATGGTTCTGCAATCACTTCTCCATGACAGTGTTTCCCAATGAAACACTTACTTTTAGTACATCACAATAAGTTGACCATTTATGTTTACTTATCATTTCTCATCATTTCTTGTGCTAAAAGCCCCAAAGTATTTTCAGGCAAAACCTAGATTTATTCCATACTCTAAGGATGGCCTGGCTGACATAATTTTTGAAATCTACATTAATGTTAGCTTTGCCATACCCTAGATAGCCTAATCACGCTAATCTTATATTGTCCTTATAACGCCAATAAACTTCTATTTCTTAATAATAACCACATTTTTATCCAAGCTAAACAGCAAGCAGAAAAATATTATTTCAAATTTGGTAAATCCAATCCTCCTCTTTCCTTTGTATCTTGTAATATCTTATATTTAAAAAGGGTTTTTCTCCTGCCATACAAATTTAGATACATCCTTCTGCCATTGTTAAAATGATGCATCAGTTGTCAAAACAGGTATTGTCTAAAGCAAAATTAAAACATTCATCTTAATCAGAGATTAAGTCTTCCCAACAGTGACAATTGTACTTTGTCCCATCTTGACACATTTTTTTAACTTTATTCCAATTCTAACATATTTTGAAATAACATACTATCAATGTTTGTTATAGTAATGCCCACGTATTTTATCTTCTTCTCAATCTTAAAACCCATTCTATTCATCCAATCTGTTTGATCTTATATCTTCATATTTCTTTTAATATCTTTGTCTTCTGTTTATTAATTTTGAAACATATTAATGCCCCAAATTCTTTTAATTTTACTAATTAAAAGTTCAATTTCCTCTAAAGGGTCTTCCAAAACCAGACCCAGGTCATCCTAAAAAGCTCTTAACTTGTATGACTCTTTTTAAATTTGTATGCCCACAGTCCTCTCATCTTGTCCTATGTCCCTATTCAATATTTCAAAAACTAAAACAAACAGGAGAGGGAACAGTGGAGAACTTTGTCTTGCTCCTTTTAGTATCTCATGTGGTTTAGTGGAATTTTTATTCACAATTATTTGTGCATCCATGGCGTATAAATGTATTTCACCCATTTTATAAAATTTCTTCCAAAATTCATATCCCTTGGGAGTTGGGCGGCATACAAATTTAATAAATAATAATAAAAATAATAATAATAATATCTTCCAGAATCTTAAATAAGAAAATGTAGGTTAAATTGCCAAAAATTTTCTCTGCATCTATAGCACAGCTTGTTTTTCATAAAGTTGTTCCAAATATTCCAGAATATCCTACAGAGTTATAATATTGACAAATTAACCGTCTTTTAGGTAAAACCTTATATTGATAATCATGAATAAATTCTTGCAAAAATATTTCATATTTGCAGCTAAAATTGTTGTAAAATAATATTTTTAAAATAACAATATTGCTATGTAGTTTCTTGCTAAAGTCAAACCTTGACACTTTGTAGGTATTAATATCATATTAACATCTTTCCAAGTCTCTGGCATCTTTCCTCCTTGTAAAACAGAGCTCATCATACTTTGAAGAGGTTGTAAGAGTTCATTGTCAAAACACTTATAATATAAGACTCGATCTGTTCTAAGTTCTTTATTCTTTATTTATTGGTCATACTTTGATCAATGTTAGGGTCAGCATCAATAATTTTTGCCTCTCTTTTCATTTTTTAACCAAGAAGGCATATTCTTTTCTCTTACAGAAAATTCTAATAGGAATCTCCTTCAGAACAATTATACCTCTATTATCCATTTTGAATTTTGTATTTAAAATGCTGCTGCAGGACTTGATTACTTGTCTTCTTTCTAGCAAAATGGATCAAAACATTCTTAGAAACATTCCTTTTTCTGGCAAATCTGGAATTTATTCTATACCAAATTATTCTATATAAATATCAAGTTCTGTGCCCATCCCTTCCTCCTCTAAGTGTAAAAAATTGCCATAATGTTAATAATCCGTTCTCTAATATTGTCATCTGAAACCTCTAGAAGAGGTCTGAATCTCAAATAGAATTCTTTCTCAGTTCCAGTAAAGCCAGATTATCCAGTTCTCTTTCCAACTCTCTGCCTGGAACATCCGTCTTACTCTCTAAAATTTCTACTTTATCATTTATTTGTTTTACCTCCAAATATTTGTTTTATGGAACTTTCCATCTTTTTAACATCTACTCTCATTTCCTCTCTAAACTTTACAAATCTTTCATCCATTCTTTTTTTTTTGAAAGCATCCATTTTATTTCCTATCTGTTAAAATTATTTCTGAAGTATATCTTATGTAACTGTTTTTGCAGATTGCTGTACCAAGCTCGTCTTGCCCTCTTGCCATTTTTAGTAGCCATTTTCTTAGTAAACCAAACGTGAAGTTGTCTCAAAAAAGGCAAAATAAGAAAACAAGCGTCTCCTTTATTTGTTTGTCTTTTTGAGGTTTTGATACTTTTGTTTTAGTAGCTCTTGACATTCTCAAGAAATCAAGATCTTAGAGCAACAGCTATCTAGGTTAATGTTAAGAGAAAAGGAACTAAAACTGAATTATGTGACACAAAAAATGCAAATAAATCAGTGAAATGTTTGGTTTATAAACTATGAATAGAAAGATAAATGCGAATGAAATTAAAATTACAAGAGGGAGTATTAACGTGGTGTTGATGTGGATATATAGAAGTATTTTATCAATATTATTCTAATTTGTATATTGGACAATATCATATTGCAAGTTTAATATTTTTGGATGATCATGGATTGAACAGTAATAGTTATGTGTTTACTAGTATAATAGTAATGTAATTACACAGTTAATCTAAGTAGTATTACTGTATTCATCGATTAATATACGATGAATACAGTAATATTACTTAGATTAACTACACTGAAATCATTATTTTTATAAGTCTGTTATTAACATATTTTGTGACATCACTGTGTAATGTAATAGTACAGTAGACTTTCTTGAGGTCCTCGAAGCTGGGTAAGATATTTAAAAACAACAACAACAGGAGAGGCCATATATATTATTGAATCTAATGAGAGATATAAAAAAGCATGCTTTTAAAAAGATATGTGCATATTTAAAGTGCCTGAAAGACTATGCCTTGGAACAGTTAATTGTGTAATTTATTGAATGAAAGCAATATTGGACGTCATTGTTTTTATAACAGATACCCTTATCATAAGATCTGGATCTGAGAAAAGCACTTTGGTAATTCTTAAATATCCATGGAACCTTACTATTGTAGAAGCCATGTTCTGCTAAGGCTGATGAGAATTTTGATACAAATAGAAAGAGTTTCATCTCGACCAGTTACAACCTGGAGTAAATGCTGATCATCAATAAGAATTATCTGAACTATTATTATATAATAAAGTGATTGGATTACAGGAAAGGATAGGAAAAATCTTGGGACAAGTTAACATATACTTTTCTTCAAGTGTTGGTCATAGATCCATAACTGACTTGCTAAGGCATCTGGAACTGAAGAAAGAAGGCATTACATTCTATAGATCAATAAAATTATCAAATCATTATATAAAGATGATATATCCCACGAATGCTGAACGTATTTAAGTGTGAAAATGTATATCTTCCAAAATAAAAGTATATGCTACTTGTTATGAAAATCAGCCTTCTCATCCAATAATTTTAAAACTTTTTAAAAATTATGTCACATTTTAGAACAAAGTCTAGGTGTACTATTTTAAGCACTAGTAAATCATAAAATAGATACTGGGAGCCCTATAAAATCATATACGTATCTTTTGAAAAGTAAAGTTTTTTGGAATTCAACAGAGCACACTTAAAGGAAACCAAGTTTACTATAATTGCAACCCAAGTGACAAAGGCTTCAGCACTTATGCATGTTTATCTGGGAGTTTAATGAGGCTTAGTTTTGCAGAAATATACCGACTTCCACTAAAAGCAGCTGAAAGATCTCCCTTAATAAGACAAGTTTAAGGACTATTATTTTGTAAACTAAGAATTTGGAAGGATTTTAAAAGAATGTTATTATGTAAAATATAACACAATAAAGTAAAGGCCTTCATCTTTTTTTTGTGTATGTATGTAAAGAAAATGAACCGTCACAACCTCTCTTAATATATCACAGGGAAGGCTCTTAATTTGTATAATTCCAGATTCATTCATATAAGACTCTATGTACAAATCCTAAAGTGGAAAACCATACAGTGGTTAAAAAAGAAAAGGGAAAAATATAGTTCCTATTAATAAATTCTCTCTTCCCCGCCTCCCGCCTCTCCACATCCCAGTGATTCAACACTAGTTGCTATGTCTTTGAAATACTAACTATCTAAATATAGTATTTGTTATTTGTTCTTCTTTTCAATATGGCAACAAGCAGATAAGGCAATCTTTCATCTGCTTGCTTTTTCTGATTATAGGATTGATGATGCCATGCAGCAATTTTTTTATAAAACAAAAATATTTTCCACTAATAAGCCAAAATACAATACAATAAATAAAGCCCTTCATTTTTTGTGTGCATATGGAAAGTAAATGAACTGTCAAAACCTCTCTTAATTTATTTGCACAGCAGAATTATAATACAGCAGAAAACATCTTACACTAATGTAAACAAAGCTTTTCATGCAGTGCTAACCAGACAAGTTTATTTAATGTAATATATTGCACCAACTCATCATTGTTACCTTTCAGTCTGTTCTACTATGGGAACAAATTGTTATGACAAACAGATCCCCTGTGTTAAAAATCTAATATGAACCTGCAGGCACCATTTGAAGAGCTTTGCTTCTACTAAAATGATTCAATATTACTTCCCACATTACATTTCTAATCTATTTTATGTGATACTTGTTCTTAAAAACGATGGTTTACACAGCAAGACTGTCCATGTATTCAGGAAAACATCCCACCGAATTAAAGGAAGTTTACTCCATTCTAAGCATACTTTGGAGTACATACAAACAATGGTGGCCATATAGTTCTCTGCCTGTAGTCTGCAAAATCAATTGTTTGGTAAAAGTGAGCACAGTATATGTTCTGGATCACAAGTAATTCTCCTTCTCTTCTTCTTGCACCAGAAGAGCTGCACATCTTGCAATTTTAGCAGTGGGAAAGCAAGTTAACCAACCATTTTAGGTGCTGCATATGCAGTAAAATTGGAGTACAAAGCACGACTTAAACCCGCAGAGGCTAGGGTTTTTCATTTCTATATATGTATAGAAATGAAAACTATATTTTTAGGTTTAAAAATTGCTGGCAAGGACAGCTATACAGACAGAAGTTCACAGCATTAATCTTATAAAAGCATGAAGTATAATATTTAGATCACTGTGGTATATACCTTAAGGCTGAGTATTATTATTATTATTTATTTTTGCTTCAAAAATGTGCTGAACGTGGCTGTGGCTGCTGACCATTAGCTTTATATTTTTCAGTCACTTTTATCAGCTTTGGAGTAGGAGGAGAGAAGCAATGTGGAGATTTAAAATAAAACTCTGAGTACGTTCCTATTAATGTTCCTATTAAGAAAAGCAGCTGTGTTGCTGCATATAAATTGTGTTTTCTAATTGGGAATGGAACTGGGGGACAATATTCTGGGTTTCAGAACTCTGCACCACCATCCACCCAAAGTGACTTCTTTGAGATCAACAGATGGTGAGAGAAGCAACATATTGTCGAGCATGTGGTGGAACTCAAGTGATTGCTGTACGATATGGTCTTCCTCAGCATCCATGATGGCAAGCAAATATACCTCTTTGTATTAAAATATATAAAATATATTTAAATATATTCAATCCTTTTCACAAAAGGATGCTTATTACCAAGTCAGTGTGTTTGGCAGAAAAAGTTATGACGATGGTATGATTTCAATGTTTAAATATAAAATATTACGTACTCCAGCTGTTTGTTTTTTTCATCACACTGATAAAAAGATTGGTTTGTTTTTGCCTCCAGTACCATAGGAATGTAGAAACAATTGTAAAACATGAAATGATCGAATAGCTTGTGTGCTTCATAACTTATGAAATAAAATAGCCAGCTAAAGTGGGAGAAAATAAAAACATTTCCTTAATTGATTAAAAATAATATCTTTCCAGAATATAATTTTCAGTATCAAGTTGGTATATTTGATGCTTAGTTTATGTTTCATGGGGCTGTCATATGAACAAATTTAATATACACTTCACACACACACACACCACACACACACTTACGTACATGATTGTTTCTAAAGCATTGCTTTTCTGTAATCACTTACAAAAGAATTTAGGAATGGTGGTACAATAGTTTGTAGCTCAATTACAAGTCCCACTGCACACCAGCCAATAAAGAAAGATTTTGCTGTAACATTTGCAGGATCACAGGTTTCTCATTCCTGACCTAAAACAATAATAGTAACTTGAGTTCAAATTTAAATCTTAAAGGATTACTACCATTGAAGGAAACTTCTGATATATCCTTACTATACTCTAATTGCTACAACACAAGTAGACTGTAATGATCCTGAACAACATCTTTATAGTAAAAGTCTTGTGTCTTCAGAAATACATTTTCTTTCGTGCAATTATTTTTTCATATATTCTCAGAACTGCAATTTTCTTCCAATCCTTACTTTAAAAAAAAAATACTGTCTTTTTGTAAGAAACATAATAATCAGGATATCATGTTGTGGATAATAAAAATGCTAAACTAGAACTTCAACACTAACAAAATAAAGACAAATCTTACTAATGCATTTTGAGCATTAGTTTTATCAACAATAATATTAATCAGTAATTTTCAGCAATATCTTTCAAATGATCTGTTTCCATTGTGTATAGCATAAAATCGGAAACATTGACTCAAACTTCTTTTAACTTATGGAAATTTGATTACAAATGATCTAAAGGAAGCAGTTATTGAATTTTATATAGTCAATTACTTGTCAGAGGAGAAAAAAAAATCAGTGAATTTTTTGACATATTTGACTAGTTTTGAACAGATTATGTCTTCAACGCATAATGGATTATGGGAACATCTGAAGGAATTTTCCTTTATTTAAAAGTCTAGTGTCTTGCATTAAGATGATCATCAAATAATGTTTTAGATTTATCACTAATGAGAAAGATATAAATCAATATGTTATCTTGGGTGTGAGGAAACAATACTGCCACAAATAAATACTGGTCAGAGATTGTGGTGGAGGCAGAAGTCAGGAAATGATTATTTAAGACTGATAGTGGCGATTTGAAAACAGGTGAAAAGGATGAAAGAATTTTTTGCTTAAAGGAATTTGAAGTACAGAATTGCAATCACATTAGCCAGAAGAGTTTTAAAACTTTCATTAAACAACTTATTTTTTTAAACTGATATAAATCTCAAGCACATAAAACTTTATTTGTTTCATTGTTTTGTAGAAACCTAGCAGTAAAGTTTAGTAGCTGCCAACATCCTCTGATAAGCTCATTTTTATATTCCAAACACATGTACACACACACACACATATCATTTGCCCAACTTATATTGACATCTCTCAATTTCTTGTGTCCCAAAGGTAGTGCCTTTTACAGCAAATTTCTAATAAAACTGAGTACTGACTACCCTGACTACATTATGTCAACAGTGTTCCTTCTATAAATAAGATAAGGCAAAATCGCAGGATGTGTACCGTTTTTTTGTTTCCAGTGCATCTGGTGTTGTACTGAAAACAAAAGTCACCAACAACTAGTTAGTCAACTTTAACCCTTAAATGAAGCATCTTCAATTTATTTAGCTATGTGCAGAGTTCAATTAGATACTTTTATCAAGAGAAAATAGAAAAATTATTTCCTCTTGTTTCTCTTCTTATTATTGCTGAGAGTATTACCTATTCTGAATTTCATTCAAGAGACAGGATACAGAGGCAGGAATATCTTGCTTACTTACTTATTAAATTGTAAGCATTTGCATAGCAAACTTTATTACTATACATTACTCTGGTAGCAAAGGAAACTGGCCATGGGGATCTAGAACAATTATAAGAATAATAAATTCTTCATTAATAAACTTTAGCCTAGAATTAATTAATTACATGATCCTATGAAATATTTTCTTATTCAATTTGTTCCCCTTAGGTATGTGGTCAGGCACAATATACTCTTATGAATAATTCTTGTTCTGTATCATCTTCCTATTTCTGATTTCCCATAATCTATGGATACCAGCTGCATTTTAGTCTCCTGATAGATCTGTGGGATAATCTGAACCCTATTGGACATCCAAGGACACATTTTCCTTACCTCCAGAAGAAAGTAAACTGAGGCTTTTATCAAACTGTTTTAAAATCTGGTTCAGTTTAGGTGTTACATAGTTCTATGGATCACTAGATCATCTTTATCAATGAAAACATGAAATCATCGTATTGTCTTGTGCTGAAATGGACAGGTTGACGCTGGAATTGAAAGATAAGAACAAATCGCAATACTTTGAAATCTGGGATAAATTGTACCATTGGTGGGAATTGAGGAGGATTGTTGGGATTACGGATCAGTGACAAGTTGGAAATGTAGACATTTTTATGTTAGTGATAAAGGGAGATGGATTAGGCATTGATGTAATCTTTATAGAGGAAAGAAATTATGCGTATGAATAGTGAAGTTTGTATGTATGTATGTACGTATGTATGTATGTATGTATATGTATGTGTATATATATATACATGTATGTATGTATATACACACACACACACACACATATATATACATATATATATATACACACACACACACATATACCATGTTAGTGATAAAGGGAGATGGATTAGGCATTGATGTAATCTTTATAGAGGAAAGAAATTATGCGTATGAATAGTGAAGTTTGTATGTATGTATGTACGTATGTATGTATGTATGTATATGTATGTGTATATATATATACACATATATACATATTTGTAATCACACACACACACACACACACACACACACACACACACACACACACACACACACACACACATATATATATATATATATATATATTTGTTTTTTTAGGTTTTTGCGGG
>QLTV01001700.1:3058192-3073098 GCA_003457575.1 Thermophis baileyi
CCCACTCTCTCAGCCCACTGCCTCTACCACAGACTGAGCCGGATCCAGCCCCAGCTTGTTGCATTCTGGTGATCCAGGACCTGCCTGAAGCACCCTTACATGCAGGGGATGTTGCAGCTGAAACCACCACAGACAGAACGCTTAGCTGCATTCTCAACTGGGTGTTAAGGGGATGGCCAGAGGCCCGGCCAGGCCCTGAGTTCCAGCACTACACTTCTCAAAAAAATGAACTGTCGGCCCACAAGGGATGTGTGCTGTGGGGGAGCAGGGTCATCATTCCACCCAGTCTTTGCTCCAAGGTGCTGGATTCCCTACACAAGGGGCACCCAGGAATTGTTTGGATGAAAGCTCTAGCCAGGAGCTACTTGTGGTGGCCAGGCCTGGACAAAGACATTGAGAATCAACTAAGGAGTTGCCAGGCCTGCCAAGAAACCCGACTGGAGATGCCCAAGCACCAGTGCACTGCTGGGAGATCACGCACACCCCATGGTCTCACGTGCACATTGACTTTGCGGGGCCCTTCCAGGAGCAGGTGTTCCTGATAGTAGTGGACAGTTATTCCAAGTGGTTGGAAGTGGCACCAGTCTCATCGATGACAACAACCAGCGTCATCCGAGAGTTGCGCCGGCTGTTCGCCACACATGGTCTGCCAGATGTAATTGTGTCCGACAATGGGGCACAATTCATGGCAGAAAAGTTTCAGTCATTCCTTAATGCCAACATGATTTTACATGTAACATCCGCTCCATTCCACCCGGCGACCAACAGTCAGGTCGAACTAATGGTCAGGACCATGAAGGAGACGCTCAAGCGGATGACGAATAGGGACTGGAATCACCGCCTGGCGAACTTCCTCCTGTGTCAAGACACAACTCCCAGTACAGCAACAGGTCGCAGCCCAGCAGAGCTGAGGTGGGGCCGCCAGCTCACAACGAAGCTTGACCGACTGCAAACAGACAGAGTAGCGGCGGAGACGGCTCAGCCAACACCCCCCCCAGGAACCTACAGCCAGGTGAATTGGTCTGGGCCAGGAACTATGGGAGTGGGGCACCTTGGGTGGCAGCTAGGGTAACTAAGGTAACGGGCCCCTTGTCATACAAAGTTACTCTGGGGAATGGTCGTAGAATCAGATGCCACATTGATCAGTTACGGCATTGGCAGGCCGGGCCAGTCCCTTGAGGATCCCAAGGCTTTATCAGACCCACTAGAGAACTGTTTTCCTTCGAGTTTGTCTACACCACCCGTGGCCGCCTCCGGAGAAATGGAGGTACCAAGGGCCGTAGAGCCGCTGCCACTCAAGGGAGACCAAAACAGCCATCAAGACTCTGTCCAATTGGAGATGGACAATACTCCACTTAAACAGGACTCTCCAGTAACATTGTGGCGGTCCACCAGGATCCATGGGTCCCCAGCCTATCTCAAAGACTATGAATATTGAACAGACTGAGGGTAAGAACTATCCTAGGGGGGAGGGGTGTTATGTATTGAATATATATAGTTGTGTTAAGCCCTGCTAAAGTGAAACTAACCTTTAGATGACCATAACTGTTAACTCCAACTGTTTTGGAGGGAAACTTAGAACATTCATATTTGGGTGGGCTTTTTCAAGTATTATGATTGGTTAAGGCCCTGTGGGCCCAGAGTATAAATCACAGGGATTTGTCTGCAGTTTCTCAGTTCCAGTTTTCAGTCAATAAATGATGTTGTATCTATTATGGTCTGTTTCTTGCCTGCTGAAGCCCACTACACAATAATTTGCATATTGGTCATTCTGCTGATTTAAGTATTATCTAGTAGGAATCCCAATATGTGTATCCTTTCCTAATGTCTCTCATTGCTCCAAAAAGTCAGACTTTCCCTAAGAAGCCGAAGCATTCTCTGCATTAGTCAACATCTGGAAATGAAACAATACATTTGAACAATGGAATTTTGTGATAGTCTTGTAGAGGAATATTTTTTACACATCCCTTTCTCCACAAGCTTCGTTGTATTATTTCTGGCCTCCACAATATTATGCCACTGTGGTATTCAATTAATTCTATTCCACCTGTTTTTACGTTTCTCAGATATCAGCTTTGAAATACCTAGCTGGATTCCAAAGGCTTCTTTTACAATCCATGTATCCCAACATTAATCATCCTAGTGCTCAGACATTCTGAGTTTATCCAATCGGCTTCCAGAGAAGGAGTGGGAGTGGTTACAATGATAATATTTTGTTTGAGGCGATGATTCCTGTAATTGGTAAATCCACAATTGCTCATATGCAAAAGACAAGAGTTCAATAGATATCATGTGAATCAAGCTGGTCAGTCACTGTGGTAAATAAAGCATCCTTTATTTCCTTAAGCTTCTCTTACTCAAACTCCAGTGTTATCATTAATTAACCTTATATGTGACTTTGTGTGACCTTGCTGAATATCCATGCATAAAGTATGGATTTTGAGAGGAAATCTTATACTCATAAACTCTTTAAAATACTTCCTGTTCCAGTGACCAGAATTTAGTAGTTCACATTTTCTCAATTTCTCTTCTGCATATGAAGAAGTAAATAGTACATGGATATGCCTTCTCACTGTTTTTTCATAGACAGGTTTTCAAACCATACTCTATACCCTATACTCTATATATACTCTATACTCTGTACCCTTTTATTTGGGATTAAACCCCATTTCATTCAATGGAATTTCTGGGTAGACATGTATATAATTGCACTACACTGTTTATAGCATGTAACAGAAGAGGTGGGGACTTTCATTTTAAAGCTGTTATTTTCAAGAACCAGCAGCTTTGCTGGAAGGATTTATGACTTTAAACTGATGCTGAGTCATAATGTAGATTACTACAGAACTAGGAAACATAATTCCTCATGTTCCAAAGAAAGAAAAACAAATGCAAACAATTTTCTTCTCTCCTGTTAGAAATACTACAAATACCAGCAATTTCTGACTTCTTAAGTGATGGGCAGAGAAGCTTAAACTGTGTAAGCTTCTGCACAATTAAACTAATTGAAAATACATCATTCAAGTGTGATTGGCCTCTGATTTTCATACATCAGAGTATTTGAATTGGAAGTGTGTGCCAAACAGTAGAAGCAGAAAAATGAACTATTGTGGTATGTTTTCCATATCCCTAGATCTAATATTTGCCAAAAAAAAATTCTAATATAATATGTTTCTATTTGTTTCTCACGGTTCCAGAGGTTTTGCAAAGTTTTCAAGCAGATATTGCATGTCAAACATAGGCCAAAATACATACCCACATTCTAAACAAACTGTTCTTTAATTGTATAACAAAATTTCTAAAAAAAAAAAAAAAAGCAAAAGAAATCAAGGCTTCTAAGGCAGACACTTGCTACCTTATCCATCTATAGATCTCCCTGGATTTATTTATTCAAACTTCTCTTTATAACTACAGAAAGCAAAACTTCATTGATCAAAACAAAGTAATTTCAAGCACAAATATGTTGAACTGGAATGAGTGGTTTTGCTATTTATCGTTGTACAAAATAGACTGAGCAGCCTCACATTTTGAGCCAAGTTCCAACCTGTGTTTTCTTTAGTCATCAAAATGTAATAGAGACTTATTTGTTAAATGTTCACAGAAAGTTAAGTACGTGAGAATATACTGTACATATAGTGAATGAAATATACAGCAGCTAATTGTAAGATTGATTTCAATTTGATATCCCTCCTATTATTGAAATACACCGGGTAAACAGGTATTTCTGTCTGAATTAATGTTTGGCCTCTCCAGTATCAAATTAAAAAGTAAGCAACTACGTTCAGGATGTTTCCACAACAGCTTTTGAACTACTTTGTTTAAACAAAAGTCTGGGCACCTTCTAAAGAAACCTTTTTGTTTGTTTGTTTGTTTTTGTACCTTTTAGACAGTGTTGACTCCTGCTGACTGACTAACTAGTCCTTCTAGTTTTCTCTGCAAAGTTTTTCAAAAGTAGTTTACCACTGTCTTATTCCTAGGGCTGAGAGAAAGTGAGTGGTCCAAGGTAATCTCAGTTGACTTTAAGATTAAGACGGGATTAGAATTCATGGTCTTTCATTTTCTAGCCTGATGCCTTAAACAATACCAAAGAAACCATCTAGAAGATGCTTATTTTAGCATACTTTAAAAAGGAATGTTCTGATAACTTTATTATCTACCAATGTTAACACATTTATAGCTCTAATTTTGTAAGAATGATAAATATTTGATATTCATTTAATGAATATTATATATATAGTACCACATCCAAATGGAATAGTGAAATCTACAAAGGAAAAAGAAACCCAAATGGTTGTCAGAGGATGAGGTTAATCCTGTGAATGCTGATATATCAAGTTGCCCCACAGACTCAGCCATAGGACCGAGTCCTACTTACTTGCATATTGGGCCCTTTTCTAACAGACTGCACTAAAGGAATGACTGGGGTTTTTAGAGTTTTGGCTAGCCTTCCATTCTAGACTAAAAGGTGTTTTACTACCAGCTTTTGACCTTAATGTGTTCTTGGCGTGCCCTTGTTTACAAATACCCAGACTCTTGGATAGATCTGAGGCTTTGTTGTTATTTGATACCTCATCAACTCTTTGAACCCTATATATGAAAGTTGGTCTGACTTCTGTTCTTGATATGAGTTACTGGCTTTTTGCATCTTTAGCAAGGTTTTGATTTACTTGTTCAACAATTTACTTATACCCTTTACAAAAGCTAGCAAACATTTAATTCCAGTGATACGTTAAAATAAAAGGCATAGAACTATTATTTACTGTAATAAAGCATTCCACTCAATTTGAAAACACACATACAAACATATCTAGTTGGATATGGATATGAAGTTGAAATGCTTAATAACAGCAGATAAAAGCAACATAAGAAATCAAAATCTATATATATAAAAGCGAAAACCACTCACGCATTAATCACGAAATCTCCAGAACCGTAAAGCCTACAAACTTGAAATTTGTATGTTCCTCTTGGCTTCTAGGTGCTCACTAAGAAAGGCTTTTTCGAAATGACCATCGGAGCATGAGTATTTCTTATATTATTATTAACAAGCTCTGATGCTAAGGAGTTCTACTCCCCCTCCCCACCTGAAAAGAAATCTGATCCAAATGCAAAACACAAGCAGAGGAGTTTCAGTTTCGCTTCTGCTTTCACAGCAGCAAGCAGCTTTACTACAGAACAGTTGAGCTAAGCCACGCACAGACTCCTTCCTGTCTCCTTGCTCACACAGCAAATACTGTTTGAGGTTCCCCTCAACTCTCTCACACACTAACAGGATGGTAGCCAGATGAATACCGCTGGATGCCGGTAGGCAGAGACAGATTTCCCCCCCCCCTTATTTTCTTCCTCAGTTCAGACGAATCTGTTCTTTCTACTGTAACACCAGTTAAAGGGCTACATAGACAAAACAGCCACGGTTGCTGCTGGGATTAAAGGGCTTAAGCCCATCTATTTCATTGTTGTTACACTTACAATAATGTCTTTATCTGTAACAGAAACTTACCTTACCATCTCTAACGAAATAATACAGTCACTTTTTTAACTACTCATTTATTTTCAAGCTTTAAGTATCAATTTATCAAGCCCCATCACATAGTTTCGTAGCGAAGCACGGGTATTTAGCTAGTACCCTATGTTTGTATAAATAGGGATGATTTCAATTCTCCTTCCCATTTTAGTTATTCCTCCCCCAAATTATCTGAAAAAGATTTAGGGAACTATTGGCTTTACCCTCTGAACTGTGTGCATAATTCTTGTATGGTATTTCTGCTGGAAATAATCAAACTATTTTCCCTAAATGCTTTATACAAAAGGAATCTAGCAATAGAAGTGAGATCCACACATATCATTTTTTCTTAGAATGTGAGTCCTAGGTAATAGCAGTCCATATTGTGATATGCTTTTTACAGTGATAAAAATGGGAATGCTGCAGGGCATGAAATTGTATGAGTGTAAGACAAGACATCATCCCTATCAATTCAAATGAGAAATTAAATGTTACAGAAAACATGCAAGGCAGAGATCAGTGGAACCTAAATTGGGGTCTGCAAACCAATGATGGTGATTCTAAGAATACTTCAATCAGTCCTTAGTGTGAATGCCAAAATAAAAATATTTTTAAATAAACAATAGCTCAAGATCTATTATTGCAGGGTTTCTTTGTTCTCCCTTGAAAGAGTGGTGCGGTGGCCTAATGGTGAAGATGCTAGCCTCCCACTTGGAAGATTGAGAGTTCAATCCTAGGTAGTGGCAGATGTTTCTCTCTTAGGATACAAAGAAAAATGATCTGCTGTGAACTCTGCGTGGCATCAAGGAGGACATCCAGCCAGTAAATGCTCAGCTCCATCCAGTCGCCCCGACTCTACCCTGAATTAAGGGAATTACAAGGTCATAAAAAGGGAGTTTATTGTTCTCACTTGAAATAATAGAAAAGTTGGGGCTCTTACCCTAAACATTAAATATTTCAGGCAAGAACAGAGTTTCCTCATATCTGGCAACTTTATAAGCTTATTCATTTTCATTTTTTAAAGTTGAATTTGAAAATGATTTTTAGGAACTCCACATATGCCATCTGGGGTTTGTTTATCTAAGCTCTAATGCTTGCAGACATCTAGGTATTTTTATAAATTAAAAATCATAATCTATATGGACCATTAAGACAGGTTCAGTAATGTTGATTGATATCTAGCTCATATCTGGATACTAGGTATGAATCTGTGTTACTCTGCACCCAAGCTATCACTATTTCCTTTTCAAAATAATATTTATTTGCACATATAAAATGAACTAACTGCCAAATCAAAATGGTTTCTATCATCTTGGAGCTGTCATGAGAAAAGAGCAATTGTTAGGTGTTGATAGAAAATGGAGATTGTAAAAGTAAATGTTTATTATCATAGCATATAGGTGTGAATTGAAGCATATTCCAAATAGTCAGTGGCAAAGGAAAAGACTGAGGCTGTAGCACTATGAATACTTCTAAAGCAAGTATTCTCACTAAATTCCATGGGGGCCTTCTTCTGAAGACAGGCAGAGAACTGTGCAATATAATGTAAAGTATTATAAATCCATGCCAGCAGGAATTTTGCTTAAGGATATAATACGGTGGATCAGGATTTGGTCATACCTTGCACAGTACAAAAAGGCAAGGACTGAACATACTGTAGCATTCAATATTTCTTTTTAAAGATTATGTATCTACCTAACATAACATTTTTTGCATTTAGATCATGTATCTGTTAACTATTTGCATAACTTATAATCAAATACAAGCTTTTTAAAGAAATATATATTCTTCTTTGATAAAATATTGTCATAAGGCTTATTAGGCTTCATGAATTGTGATGTACAAAATATTAAGAAAGTATAGAACAGTGATGGCGAACCTATGGCACGTGTGCCACAGGTGGCATGCGGAGCCATATCAGAGGGCACGCGAGGCGTTCCCCTATGTCAGCTCCAGCACGCATGCACGCGCTGGCCAGCTGATTTTCGGCCTTGGGGAAGGCCGCTTTGCCCTCCGGAGGCTTCAGGGAAGCTTCCTGAAGCCCCGGAGTGCAAAAAACAGCCCAATAGGCAAACCGGAAGTTCGGAAAAACGCACTTCCAGTTTGCTGTTGGGCTGTTTTTCGCACTCCGGAGGCTTCAGGGAAGCTTCCTGAAGCCCCGGAGTGGGAAAAACGGCCCAACGGGCAAACCGGAAGTTCAGAAGAACGCACTTCCGGTTTGCCGTGGGGCTGTTTTTTGCACTCCGGAGGCGCAGGGGGCAGCGGGGGGGATTGTGCGCATGCGTGGGGGGGAGGGAATGGGTGTGGGCACGTGCACGCGTGCTAGCGCATGCACACACACCCTTTTGGCACGCGAACAAAAAAAGGTTCGCCATCACTGGTATAGAATAACAACTTTATTGTCACTTTGAATGTACACTAACCGGCATACATTAAAATGAAATTTCGTTGCATACAGCTCTTAAAGGGTCACCACCTCCAATATACACTACATAAACATGACAAAATAAATACATACAAAATTATGTATATACCCACATGTATTATATGACACAGAGAAACAACACAGTCTAGTTCGGATGTATACGTGTATATGGTGAGAAAAACGTATCTTGCAAGTTTACCAGATGGATGGCATAGGGAATAGTATTTTGAAATGCAGATAATAAATTATTTAATTTGATGTGTTTTCTATACAAAATTATTTTCACTACTTTCATTTGAACTTTCTTCCTCTGAATTTGTTAACGTATTCCTATTCCGTGGTTTTTTGTGATCTAACTTAAGCATTTTAAATAGAAAGGGCGGGATAAAAATAAGACATGAGTCTCCCCTTATCCAAAATCCTTATCCAAAACCCTACTCTCTTCAAAGCTATTTTTGTAACTCTCTTTACTCCATCTTTTCTTCGTTGTATGTTTGGCGGTGGGAAAACCAGAACTCTAGAGAGGATATCAAACACGAACACACCATATAGTTTCCAAAAAGCATTAAAGTATCAGAAGTTTTATCTACACATCTTTTTTCAAGGTAATCTATAAAATGTCAATTGAATTATTCACTCTGATTGCACAGTGTCTCCTTTTTCACTCAGCTATCCATGACTTGAAAGACTGACTGATCATATCCACATCTCGGGGAAGAAGACTTTCTCCAAATTATTAATTTCTTACCATAATACTTTTTTTGTGTGATATTAAACTTTGCACTCATGTTTGTGTGCTCTCGTTCTGTCTCTCCCTTTGAATATTCCTGTTTGTTGTAAATCCTTAGAAGTTCCTTAGGCACTTATTTTCAAACAAATACTTCTCTGCGGTACAACTTTTAAAACTGGGTAGGGCAGATAGTAATAGTTACCATTGGCTACTGCCATTAATGGGCTTGCACAAACAATATGACAGTTGTACCCAAACAGGAATTTTTAGTTTATGTTGAAACAAAAAAGGCTAAGGAGATTTTGAAATTTGAATATCATCCAAAAGCAATAGAATAGAGTTCTAATAAGTGGAAATGAGTTAGGGATAATTATATAGGTCCAAGGAGGATGGGGAACGGGGAGAGGATGTAAAAAGGGAGTTATTTTTTTAAGGAGGATGTGGGGGGGGGAGAAGGATGAAATGAGAGAGGAAAACAATTCAGGAAAAGCTATGGAAAAAAATTCAGAAGTCATTTCAACATGTTGAATGAACAGCAATAGTAGAAATGGTTGTATGATATATAGAGCCTTTCAGGAAGAATCCTGCAGAAAAATCTGCTCAAATTCACAATAATAGTAATCCTGAATTGTCTTTGCTGTGGAAGATCTTGTCTTAGTTCCACATATTCTAGATTCACCCAAAGTGGAAAGCTCTCATTATGAAGGAAATAGGTGGCAACTATTTTTGTTAATGGGAAAGCAAAATACAAACGGCTTTTAGTATGTAAGTTTGTCAGTGTGTGTATATATGTACCAAAAAAAATCCTTCTCACCCCACTCCCCAAATGTGCGAGGTACAGCACGCTTGGTGTGGTAGCATCAAGAGTTCCCACTACAGCACCCAATAGCTATATATCTATATGTAGACACACACACACACGTAGTATACACAAAGGAAGGAACACAGATTCATAAAAAGAAGTGGTTACCATAGTCATCAATTCACTCAGCAGTTTATATTAAGAGATCTATCAAGCTAGAAATAAAACATAGAAAGTATCAGTCCAAATTGAGTATCCTTAGCAACTTTCTCCAGCCAAGAATAATATATCACTCTAGCTATGCATGACCAAAATATCCACCTAAAAGCCTTTCTATTCATACAACACAAGTAAGATATCAGTTTTTATCCTGCAAAAGGAAAGGCTTGATAACCTAAAATCACCAACTCCTTTAACAGAAGGTCTGTGTCCTGAATTCACCCCATAATTGCAAGTTCATGCCTCTAGAAAGCACCATCTGAGAGAGAAAAAAAGCAAAAGTGGCTCGCTAGATCTAGAATAGATAACCTGATGCTTTCAAGCTGTTTTGAGCTGTAATTCCCAAAGTTTCTTGGCACTAATATCCAGCCAGGAAGTCCTATAAAGTTACTTTTGAGACATTTGTAGAAGCAAGCAACCTGGTGTCTTCCTGGAGTCATATACCTTTGGAGTCATATACCTTTGTGTATGGGGTAAAGGCTTTCAGTCACCCAAAATAATAAAGAATGATAGTACTAGTCCCTAAGAAGCCACACAATTTTTGTAATTATATTCAAAAGCCAAAATGCCAGTTCAGAGTCCACTTTTAATAAGAAATCCTTTATAAGGAAACAAGGACAGGTTAAAAGAGAGAGAAGACTTGGTGGTAATCCCATAATTTCTTTGTTCTCATGACTTAAAAGAAATACTTGACTAGCCAACTAGTTCACTCCTCCCTAATTGTACCAGCTTGGTCACTTTCTTGTTTGGTAAGAATAAATCAAGAAGAGAAGATCTGAATTCACTCACAGGGGAAGTACTAGTACTATAGGTGAAAAGGATCTGGGTGTTGTAATCACAAGTTTGTGCATAACACAACAGCATGATGTGCTAAAAAGTAAATGCTTTTGGGGTAAAAGTATTTGCTATTTGTTAAAAAGTAGATGCTATTTGGGGTATAAATGAGTTCAGATAACAGCAAATAATTATTTGATTCTATTCAGCTTTGGTAGATCACTTTTGGAATACTGTGTTCAGTTTTGAGCACAACAGACTAAAAAAATATTTACAAATTTAACATACAGAAAGGTGATACCCAAATGATGACGTAAATGAAAGTCAAATATTGTGAGGAAGAGTTAAAAGAAATGGATAGGTTTATCATGCAGGAGAGAAGTCTGAGGGAAGATGTTAATAGTGGAGTTCTTTTACATTGTTCTGAAGGACCTGACTAGAACCAGGAAGTACATTCAGGTTAGCTATTAAGAGGCATTTCTTGATACCAAGAGCTGCCAAGCACTAGAATATGTTGCTTTAAGAAGTGATATATTCTTCTTTGTTGGAGGCCTTTCAAAAGAGACTGGATACCTATCTCCAAAATACTTTAACAGCTCCTGCACCAAACAAGAGTTGGATTAAATAAATTGAGACCCCTTTCAACTCTATGGTTCATGAGTATATTTTTGAACAAAATTGACTTATTTAGGATGCAACTCAAGAATTAATTAGTTGCGTACTAAAATAATTAAATGAAGCCAAACCTTATTAAAATAAAGGAACATGATGATGCTACTTTGTTTAATGGATTTATCAAGTGGTTATAGAAGGAAAAAAACAGCTTACATCAAACTTTCTCTTTATCTTCAGCTTCTCACTGTCATCTGGATTGCTGATGGAGTAGTTGATTGGGAGGGAATAGCATGTATACACTGCTCTTTTAGTTGTACTCTCTCTTACACTCTGTCCGATACATGCCTTATTTTGAAATAATTTGTTCTCCAATAAAAACAAAAGTCCTGAGGCAGACAATAAAAATGTCAGGCCTCTGCAAATCAGACCTTATTTGATTCAGACTAGGGATTTGAAAATTTAATTCAATTTAAGTTTGTGATCCAAGGATATACCGATTCGAGCTGCTTAATGTTTTTTAAAAGTCTGTAGGCTATAATGGGAAGCACTTAAATACTTGTGGCTGCATCATTTTTGGCAGAATGGGATGAAAATAGCAAGAATATTAGAATCTTTAGAGGACATTAACCTTGCCACATTTGACTTGGATATTATGAAGAGGTTCACCACAATTAAACTTCGAAATATTCTCCCTGTAATTCTTACAGGAAGAACATCATTTAGGCAAAAATAGCATGTATGAAGAAAGGACAGCATAGCAATCTTCCAATTTTCCAGAAAACCAGGAAATTGTATTGAATCAAAGCAAAAAGGATCATCCTCGTTAATTAAAAAACTATTAAAATATAAGCTTATTTTTCTATTTACTTTCTACATTTTCAGGTTTGACATAATACCAGGCGCACCAATTAACCTGTGCTTGTGAGGAACTGTAACTCTGCTGCTCCCATCACCAGGTGTTGTGAAGTACCAAAATGATTGGCAACTTGGCCTCTCCAAGAAAAAAATCCCGTTTCAATAAGGGACCAGACTGGGCAAGCTTTATTAACAAATCTTAGGACTTGGTTGTACATTGGGAAGAACGTTGCATTGACTTTTCAGATGGGTGAGTTAAAGTGCTTTACATCAGATCCTTAACTGACAGAAAAACATACGAGCACAAATTGTCCTTAATGCTGGATCTTATTCTACCACAACAGCCAGGTAGCAAAGAATACAAAGCTTACAATTTGGGGGGGGGGAGAAAATATTAATAGATCCCTACTAAGGAAAGGGATTGGGGAATTCTCCTATTTCATTTCCCTTATCTGCTAAGCATACAGCTGCTTAGAATGATGTCAGTTGTCCAACTAACAGGTGGTAGGAGCTAAGATGAAGTGAGACAAGACTATTCCAGTGCTTCTTACAGGCCCCCCTTTATACCTGTTGTTAGTAGGGCTATATCTAGCACTCTTTTTCTTCTTTCCTTCCTGGTTTAAATCAATTTTATGTGCAGCACAGTACAGGTCTTTTTTCAAAGGCGCACTAAGCCTGGGTCTGAAAACTAAGTCTGGTGCACCAAACCTATAAGATACCTGCATAAACTCTGAAGCAAAAGTCTTTGTTGAAGCTGATCCAAGCCAATATGGCAATGAGGGTAGTATCCAGTGACCTAAGAGTGAGAGGTGATTCTGCAGCAATTAAAGTGGCCCACAGGAAATGGGCAGATCCCAGTCTGACATACCAGCAGTCAAAACCTCAGCATGTTAGACCACATTTATGTTGGAAGAAATCAGTCTTACTGTTACTATATAACATCATCAGTGCTAGAGAGGGTGAGGTTTGCTCTCCGTTTATATAAAGTAGCTTGCTCTGCCACTGTTGGTGTGGGTTGTGCTTCCTCCTTGATAGTTCCTTCATGAGAGAATTAAGCAATTCTATTGTTTAACTTATAAGGAAGTACCAAGGAGAAAACCACATCCCTACCAATACTGGAAAAGCAAACTAGTGTATATAAACGGGAAGCAAACCCTACACTTACTAGCACTGATGATGTTATCTAGTCAGGTCATGAAATATCTGCAACCAACCAACTTCGGAGAAAATCAGGGACTCCACAATTCAACCTTGAGCTACTGTATATTGTTTTCTATTAGCAGGGTGTTATAATGGAGAGCAAGAGGGTCACTTGAACAGGAGTGAATGGCATTCATTGATTTTATCATCACCATTTTTCTACCATTCTTACAAGCAATAAAGATTTGAGCCAATATCTGCAAGCCTGTAGTGGCATTTACTCATTGCCTAGAGATTTAAACCTACCCTAATCATACATAAATTAAGCATAAGGGTTGGCACAAGAGTGTGGATTAGACTGGTTAGTCATGAGCCTATATTCAGAGAGCTGTGTTTTACTCCAATTTAAGTTGGCAGGACCAGTATGAAACTCTCTAGTATTTTCATTAGTAGTAGAAAGTTTGAAATTATGGTTTGTGGTTACCACCTTAAGAAACTGAAACCCAAGAAAACAAACAAAAGCAGCATTTGCCTTGCCACCACAAAAGAGCTCCAATAAACAGAGTTAAGTGGGGTTATAATATTTATTGGTACCTACTCATGTTAGAGACCCCATCATTCTGCTCCACTCTCATTCAGCATTCTTAGAAATAAGTTGCTTATTGTTTGCAATAACCCAGAAGCAGCACCAAAAGCTATTCAATCTATCAATATCTTCAAAAGACAGCGAACAATTTGAAGCGTCCTAGCTGCTTCATGAAGTAGTGAGCTCTCCTCCACTGGAGACTGGATGGTCATGGTAGAGGTGCTCTTAGAGATCCTGCATCGAACAGATAGCTGAACCAGATAACCTCTAAGCTTGCTTCCAACTCTATGAGTCAATTATTTGTATGGAAGAGTTGTCTCTACTTCAGTTCATGAATCTGCTTCAATTACACGGTTTTATCAAAGCTTTGTCAAATCAAAGCATCTCTTCAAAGACTCGCGTAGCCCTTAAAAATAGCCCTTAAAAATATTTTATATTATATGGAAATGGTTTATGCCATTTTAAAATCACACATAGGAGTCTGTATGTATACTTCATATTATGCATATGAACACTGCACTGAATTCATTTTAAATTATGTTTCAGGAGAGAGGATTAATTCTGATTTCACTAAGGTAACTAGCAAAACATCACATATCAGTTTTGATGTTATTACTAAAGGCACAAGGAGCAACAATTAGAAAAGAAAAAGCCAGATAAAGAAAATCAAATATCAATACCTAATTACACTGTTCTACAAATTTTCAACTTTTATTAGTTTCAGAAATGAAATGTGCCATTTCTTAATGAATTTCACATGCTGAATTCAAATATAATAATGAAATTTGTTAGTTTAGTTTTCATGCAACAGACATTTTACATTTTCCAACTACAGGTAATAGGCAAATAATGCGCCAAAACTTAATACGTATATATAAACCCGTATATTTTATTAAAATTAAGTTAATTATATTCGCAACAGTGAATACATGAAATAATCTATTGTATATGTTTATCAAGAAAAACTAATTTTGTAAACAAGTTTAAAATGTTCAAAACTTTAAATTTCTCATTAATCTTGCCTTCAGTTTGTGTCACTTTTGCTTCCCTTGACTTGTCTTTTGTGTTCAAGGAAAGGATTGTCTCTTACAAGTGTCCAACAGTAGT
The DNA here is from genome assembly GCA_003457575.1 of Thermophis baileyi. Taxonomy (NCBI): domain Eukaryota; kingdom Metazoa; phylum Chordata; class Lepidosauria; order Squamata; family Dipsadidae; genus Thermophis; species Thermophis baileyi. The sequence goes on from QLTV01001700.1 coordinate 3,072,949, forward strand.
CTGCAAGCATTGATGGGCTCCATTTACCTTGATATCTTTTTTCAATAGCTGCAACGTCTTGATGGAAGCGCTCCCCCTGCTCGTCACTCACTGCTCCACAATTTGATGGAAAGAAATTAAGATGAGAGTGCAGAAAATGCATTTTTAAGG
>QLTV01001700.1:3112430-3127986 GCA_003457575.1 Thermophis baileyi
ATCCCGGGCGGGGAGGGGGCAGGGAGGGGGTCGCGGCGGCAGGGAGGTCGTGGCAGCGGCGGCGGGGTCACGGGGGGGTCACGGCATTAGAAAGGTTGAGAACCACTGGTCTACTTCCTGCCTTAATTACTTAAGGAAGTTGCTTATTACTGATTTCTTTGGAGTTAAGAACTTTCTTAAAGACAAGCTGTACTACACTGGGAGATTTTTCTTCCACCCTGGATGAAAGTAGATCTGAGGAAGTTTGAAGATTAACAAGAGAATATTTGGAACAAAATGGGAGCTAAAATGTTGATTATGGAAAATTAAGGAGCTAGATAGACCTAAAAGAATATTTCCTGTGGAGTGCTTAAAAAATTATAAAACACTATATGGAGTCTTTGAAACTAATTGTAAGAAATCCTCCTGTGGGAAGTTTTGTTGATTGGAAAATAAACAATGATAAAAGAGGACTTGAAGGCGAGAACAAATATTATTCTTAAAGGAGAACAGATCCATTAATACAATGGAGCAACACATTTCACTACAGAAGAAATTAAGGCTGTTGGGAACAATTTAATCAGAAATACTTTACAAGATTGAATGATCCTATAACAGAGGATATGGAAGAATAACATATGTTTTAATTGTCCAAAACAGTGACTAAAGCTGATTTGAATATGGATTTGGAGTTTTAAAAATGCTGGCTTATAAAAGTGACATAGAAAAAGATTTGGATCTGAAAATGGATTTTAAAATGTCGGCACATAAGAATGATACGGAAAAACAATGCATAAGTGGATTTACAAATGAAACCAGTTGTTGTCTTAATAATGAAAGCGGACATACAAATAATAAATCAAAAGGGTGACTTTGAAAGCCTTCTTTGGATTTACAAATGGAATATGTGGAACCAAGGAAGCTCTTGCTGAGAAGAGACAAAGAGACACTGCTCAAGCTGTTCCTGGAAGGAGACAAACAGAATGTTTATAAGAAAGCAATTTATGGGACACTACATGATGGGACTAAAAATCAAGTGCATTAAAAATGAAATGAAGATTTATCAAGTGAATTTGCTGGATAAAAATATGTATGTATGTATGTATGTATGTATGTATGTATGTATGTGTGTGGTATGTATGCATGTGTGTGTGTGTGTATGTATGTATGTGTGTATGTATGTTATAGCTTCTGGTAGCTATTAATGGGATTTCTTTTTGACTAGGATTGTATGATGAGGTTTTAAAGATTTGTTTATAAGTTGGGAGATATTTTGCTTTATTTTTTAGAGAAAAGGATAAGACTTTGATCAAATTAATCATTTTTTAAAGATTAAAATATATATTTAATATTTTTGACAGTTCTTAATACACTTTTGCTGATTTAGATTGAATGATGTGTTTTTCATTGATACAATATGAGAAGAGTTTTTTTTTAAAAAAATTGAAATACTAGAGAAGCTGTTAAGCTAGCCAAATTGTTTATTCTTGTCTAAAGGGATGGGGGAATAATTTTGTATATATCTTTTCTGTCTTTTATTTTTGGTTTCTATTTTTCTATTTTTTTTCACTTTTTCTTTTCTTTTTTTTATGCTTTACTTAGTTTGTATTAGTTTTTTATCTTTATATTTATAAACTTTAGTAAAATTATTGAAAAAAATAAATGTAATTTGGTCCACTCGGCACTTCATTGATTGGTTTATTATGAACAAATGGAGAGCAATAACAGTTTGAGCAATGTTTATGACCTAGGATTGCAGCTTTCACAGATTTAAGCTGTTATTGATTTCTCTTTGGACTGTATTAAGATTTTGTGATGCTATAATATCTTAAAACAATGACATCCGAACAGTTTTTGAAATACTTTTTCAACACTTCATTACAAAATCGTATATGAGCAACTCTGGAAATAGATTTTTAAAGCTTTTGTACTGCATTCTTTTGCAATATAGACTACATTTATATTTCTTTTTTTCATCCTGTGTTACCCTTATTTTCTTATTTTTTTTAGATATTTAATACTGTAAGTCATTGACCCAAACAGTTGTCTATATAGTACTGACACAAACATAGATACGCTTGTATTTTTCATATTTATATTTGTGTCAGCAGAATCACATAGTTGAGAATATATATGGGCCATTGTTGGATGAATAAAGGCCTGAGCATACTTCTGGCTGATCTTCAGGGCCAAAGAAGGAAAATACTGGCTGTGGAATGGAGGATAAAAAAAACATGAGGAAAAATGTTAAGAGAAAATGCCAGGATCAGGAGGTGGGGGGAAAAACTAGGACACTGATCAGGGATAACTGTGCATTATTGAGTCTAAATCCATTCTGTGGCATTATCACGTGCTTTTACTCATCATTCTGTTTTATCAAAAGTTTTGCATCTTTCTAATGCATGAAAATTGGGATTTCATCCGAAACTTTCTCCATTATCTTGTCTGCCATTTTCCCTAATATGCATTGTTTTAAATATTATTCCTTTTAAAATGCAACTTTGCTCCTGCAGCTAGTTATGATGTGCTTTTTTGGGGGGGGGCAAGTGGTGTAAATACTTTAAACTGACATTATTTGATTCCATGATTTGCTGCTATTGGCGTAAGGATGGGACCTGTAGTGGCAGATCATGTCATTTTACTCTGCAAGAAATCCATTGTAAATTTATTTCACATTCCTATTGCACAGGTGACCATTTTTCAGCTGTTGAATGGAGAAAGAAGAGTATGGATTACAGTGCTGCTCCATTTGCCTTCCCTAATCCATCTAGCTATAAATAAAGCCAAATTCCACTCCTGCAAACTCCTTGTTACATTACTGAATGTATATATTAGCTATCACCATGTTTCCCCCTGCAGCTGATGAACCTGAATATCAATTTACTTGCTTCTCTATCTACTGTGGCCTATTCAGTGCTCCTGTCACCATCTTCCTCTTTTGTATGCATGACCCAGTTCAGATCTTACCTCGTAATTGAAATGACCTTCCTGGGGAACTGCTCTGTTGCCCATTCTAATTTCAATCTTGTCATCGGTAGCTGTGTAGAAGATACAAAAATGTTGACCATCTCATTTTCTAGCACTATTCTTCCCCCACTTTTAATGAAAACAGTTTCTGTCCAATATTAATCTTTTCAGCAGTTCTTTGACAATGCTTTAATGTTTTAATTTTTGCTTTTATGATGTTGTAAGCTGCCCAGAGTCACTTGAGAATGAAATGGGTGGCATATAAATTAAATAAATACAAGTTGCTCCTTTTTCATGTTCATGTAACTTAAGAATTGAGTATCAAGTCCACATCCACAACAGGTTTTAATGTCAGCTACAGCAATGCACTCAAGAAATAATCTCATGGTTATTTGAACAGCAATCTGTATGAAAGCACAAAAGCTGAAGCTTTAGAATACAAAACTGCAAAAGTCTTACAACTTCCTACTCCAGCGAACACTGTATTTGAAGAATTCTTTCCTCCATGCTATATATAGCAGTATAGATACAGTAACTTACAATGAGACTTTTATAGTATTTTTAATTAGTGATACCATCAAAATAAACCACCAAAACCCACGTGGTGCAGACATCATCTGGTTAATGTTAACTAAACCCATCAGAAAAGGCTGCCTGCCAGCCCTAAGTCAATGATTAACTCTCCACTTGATCGCATTCACCTCTAGTAACTCCAAGCCTTGACTACATTGAAAACCTATATTTTGAAACAAAATATTGTGACATGGAAAACAGTGAAATGCCACTCCACCAAAACCTGTCTACAATCTGTTTATTGCCAGGTTTAGTACAACAACATACATTGTTGGAACTGCACGGGTTTCTGGAGGATTTGGACAAGAGGTGTCTATAGATGATACTGATTGAGTCATTTTTATTAGCAGGGAGGGGCGTAAACACAGCTGTTAGGTAATTATTTATGACAATTGACAAGCAAGATCCTAGCAAATGCCATGATCACTGAGTTGTGTCAGCAGTCCACAAACATATAAGTACATTTTATCAAATGAGAAAGTGGTACAGCAGGTAAAGGGGCTTACACCAAACAGACTATGATAAAATTAAGCTTGAGAATTGGAAATATTTGGTGGATGCATATTGCTTGTCTGAAGTGGAACAAGAAAGCAATAGTGATGGAACAACCCAAGTTTGTTAGGGTTAAGAAAATAGTGGGAAGTGTATAGAAATACAGGTACATCAAAAAAAACCACTAAAGGTGATATATAATAAAAGGGTGGTAAACGGCAGTGATTAATATCCACCACTTTATACTTATTAAATCTTAACACTTTAACACCACCTTATAGTTATTAAATCTTAACAGTAACAATTATATTCTCTCTATATATCTATATCTATATCTATATCTATATCTATATCTATATCTATATCTATATCTATATCTATATCTATATCTATATATCTATATATCTATATCTCTATCTATATATCTCTAGCTCTAGCTCTAGCTCTAGCTTTTTCTTTATCATCTCTATCTCCTCTAGCTCTCGCTCTAGCTCTCTCTCTAGCGGGCTGTAAAAAAAATCCAGAAGACCCCTAAGATGGCAGCAAAGAGGTTTTCTGAAGATTTGAAGGCCACATCTAGCAGCTTTATGCTCTCTCTTCCAGCACAACTAGTCCCTATCAAACTAGCAGAAGCTGATCCTTCTAAGTGAGCACTAGCTGAGCTGACTCAGCCTCACCAATATTTCATTGTTCCTCAAGGGCAAAATGAGAACGCAGTAGTATCACTGAGAGTTAGGAAATGCCTACTGGAGTATCTGTGTGTGGTTCAGGATATGCCCTTCCAAACCAGAGAAGGCATAAATAGATCCTGCCAATTCACCTAACCTGATCTATATCTATATATCTATATATCTATATCTATATCTATATATCTCTAGCTCTAGCTCTAGCTCTAGCTCTAGCTCTATCATCTCTATCTCTTTATCTCTATCTCTATCTCTAGCTCTCTATCTCTCTATCTCTATCTATCTATCTATCTATCTATCTACTATCTATCTATCTATCTATCTATCTATCTATCTATCTATCTATCTATCTATCTATCTATCTATCTATCTATCTATCACACACACACACACTGTTTCCCCCAAAATAAGACATGCCCTGATAATAAGCCCAATTGGGCTTTTGAGTGCATGGCAATAAGCCCAAGGGCTTATTTCAGGGTTCAAAAAAATATAAGACAGGGTCTTATTTTCGGAGAAACACGGTATATATCTCTTGTGTATGTCAGCTATCCAAATCTGGAAAAAAAAATTTTTTTATCAAAGAAGTGTTGGAATATAGTGATACTGATCTGTTTCAAATGCCTCAAAATACTGCATGGTTTTAAAATTTCTAGCAACCTTTGTGTAAAGAACTGCTTAATACATTCCTGCAAATTAAAATTTATGGAGGGTCTTTCATCTTCTTTTGAAGGCGATGAGTTGTTTAAATAAAAATAAAAATGAACTTTGCAGTGGTGGATGAGCTCATGTCCTCAGCCTGTCACAGCTATCACAGAGAAGAGGCCATTACACACTATCATATATCACAGGAACTCGAATATTGTTCTCATTCTTCAAAACCTGACTTTTTCAAGGCAATGGGAACAATAGCCCTGAATTCCCAAAATGTGGTTTTCTTCTATGGCCCCATAGCCAAATGCAAATTGTCACACTGTCCTGGCAGATGTGCCCCACTAACACAAAGTACTTTTTGGAAGTTTTTCAAGATGCCACTTACAGTCTCTGCAGTTACCTTTTGGCAGGTTCTGATCCTGAAACCTGCAGATGAGAACAAGCCTTTTTCTACCTGACTGGCCTGCCAAATGCAAAAGATCAGTAAAAAAAAAAAAAAGCAATAGCTCAGCCGCCTAACACTAATTCTACCAAATGTTGGAAATAATGTGAAGAAACTGGGGGATTTCTTGGTAGAGACTGGATCAAACAGAGCATGGCCATCAGATTGTCACGCTAGTCATGATCTAGTGCAGCAGTTCTCAACCTGTGGGTCACGACCCCTTTGGGGGTCGAACGACCATTTCACAGGGGTCACCGCGCGCGTTAGCCCGCCATCTTGGTGCCACAGTCACTGCAGGGGTGAAAAGGTCCCGGTTCGGCCGTGCCTGTGGGTCGCCGGACAGCTGGTAGCCCGGACGCCGCCATTTGGGTTCTTCTACCCTCTGCGCATGCGCAGAATGCTTTGCGCATGCGCAGAGGGTAAAAGAACCCAAATAGTGGCATCCGGGTGGGTGGGCGGCGCCTCGCGCTACCTTGGTGACCGGCTCTACGGTGACCGACAGGTACGAGCGAACCAGGAGCATTTCATCCCTGCTCATTCCCCAGGTGTGCCTTGTGAAGATGGGTGGGGCACTCTTCTCCCGCGTAGCCTGCTCAGTCTNNGGGTGGTGGTGTCACGGGGGGGTCGCGGTATTAGAAAGGTTGAGAACCACTGATCTAGTGGGTGAAATAGGGAGAAATAGCTCTGAACACATGAAAAAGAAATCTTTTAAAACAGCCACATCTCCAAGCCTAAAAGGGGGTGGGGGGAGATCATTAAAAAGGTGAATAATAGAAAAAGTTCCCCCCAAAAGAAATAAGCAGATAATCAAAAAGTTGGGATACCTTATGGGGTCCATCACTGGATATTCCTATTCCATTGCTGAGCAGCTTATTTGACAGGTTAACCAGGGATCATGTTAGGAAAATGCATCTGGTGATACTTCTTCAGCAGAAACAATTACAGGGTAAATGTCTACTATTGGGACCCCGGTCATTAATTGGCTGGATAATGAGATATATGCCATTCTTCAAAGAACAGATTTGTCTGAAGATTAAACTTTATAATTCTGTACAACAGAGGTTCCTAAGGTAGACCAGACAAAACAAAGATGAAGAAGATAAACTGAATAGTATTTATTCTCCCCAGAATTCCTCATACTTCTTACAGGAGAGAGAAGCTGTTCAGCCCCTCTTAAAGAAACAACTAATCACTCTCAGCCCCAGGAAGAAGGCAATGGCAAGCTCCTTCTGAAAAACCTTGCCAAGAAAACTGCAGAAACTTGCCCAGACAGTCTCTGAGAATCAGACATGATTGAATGGAAAGGGGGGGGAGATTTAGCAAAGGCTACCTACAAGCATGCTATTGCACACAGATATAGGAAGGTGCCAAGATTGCAATGGGAGATTTCCATCTCTCCCTCAAATTGGATTCAATTATTGAATGAAAGAAAACTGGTTCACCGAAAGATGTACTCTGAATCAGAGAGATTGCAGGAAAATATGACAGGTGTACCACACCCCACTACTCAGACACAACTTGCCATGATCTGTCACTACCATAAGTAGACAGTGAGTTCCATGGCAAAAAGGATGCTGTGCTTCCTGCTACATTACCCACTACATGAGCCATGGTGGCGCAATGGTTAGAATGCAGTACTGCAGGCTACATCTGCTGCCTGCTGGCTGCCTGCAATTTGGCAGTTCGAATATCACCAGGCTCAAAGTTGACTCAGCCTTTCATCCTTCCAGGGTGGGTAAAATGAGGACCCAAATTGTTGGGGGAAATATGCTGACTCTGTAAACAGCTTAGAGAGGGTTGTAAAGCATTGTAAAGTGGTATATAAGTCTAAGTGCTATTGCTATTGCTATTAGATTCACCAGAATGGACAATCCTGCAGCAGGAGAAGAGGAAGGACTTTCCAATTCCATCTCTATCCATGGCAGAACCTGCCTGGAGAAGTGCCAAAAGGAGGGAGGAGACCCCCGGCATCAGGTAGCAGAAAAGAGGGAACAACTACCAACTAACTGCACCATGATCTTGCAGAGCTACTGAATCTGGTAGATCACCATTCCAGATTTCTTTGTATGTGGGAGGAGAAACTGATGGTAATGGTAATGTTGAAAACTACAAAGTGGACCTTGGAGAAGAATGCAACTATTTGGCAAAACATGATTTAAGCTTAGGAAAGCAAGAGATCATTAGACAGAAACTTAATCTGACTCCCCTTTAAGTTCCTTTGGTATTAGTGGGAGGGTGGGAAGGAAAATGCTCTCAGGCTTTCAAAACTTGGTTACTATAGCCGACATCTTGTGGAGTCTGTTTCCTGACCTGGCCTACTTTGAAGGGCTGACAGCTGCAAACAGGTGACTGCATAAGGATGTTGCAGTTGTCATTGGTGAAATGTGTACCTCCCCCACCTGTTGTTCTAAATCTTCACTATGACGACTGTCTAGCAATTGGAGAGAAATGGAAAGCCAGACATGTTTACCAGGCAGTATTTGAATATGGAAGCTTACAATTAAGTCAAAGGACCTTTTAGGCATTTGTCTTTGGATAAAAGTCATGTGGGTAGACCCTTAGAAAACTAGCATTTTGCAGAACAAGCAGAGGAGTTGCAGAATGTCCATTTTTACATATGATATAAAATGTGTAGAAAGCATACTCCCTGTGTGGCTGATCTCCACTCCCAGAGTTGCTGGGTGTCAGGTGGCAAATAAATGTAAATTTATGAATTTCAATAAGATTTTTAAATATGGCATAGAGAATCATGTTGATTGTATTGAAGAAAGGCCATGCAAATATATTCTTCTGAGGTTACCCTTTCTGATAGTTGAATTGTGCTCAGGCACACCTGATCAGGGCTCAGGTCAAACAGTCCCAACTACTCCTCTCAACTAAATAATAGAGGTCTATCTTTTATACTTTTACCTGACACTTATGTCACCTTCACGCTCGAAAAAAGACCCTATTCATCATCAGGTTGAAATGGCTTTGTGAGGATTTACTCTCTATCACAGTACAGGATGCAAATGTTGACTTTGCAGTGTTAGAAACAACAGATTTTCTCCCATAATTGGTGCTAAGGGTTGCATTGTGCACAAATTGCTACTTACTTGTTAGGCACCTGCCTCAGAAATAGGTTTTTCTGAGTCTCTTGGAATGTCTGTGCCAATAGATGAAAACTCATCATCATCATCATCATCATCATCATCAATCATTTTTAGAAGAAGTGTTGTGACAAACCCTTTGTGCCCCTTTCTTTCCCACAGATTAGATCCACAGTCATTCTTCACTTGAATTATAGCACTCTAGGTCACAGAGAAAATATTACAATCTCACTGATAAAATGGCTGCATTCCAAAGCTGAAAAATCCTCAGATTTCTGACAGTAGCAGTCATCGTAATGCAGCCTTCTTAAAACTGCAAACTTTCTAGGCAGCATTAATTCAGAGACTCGAAAATATAAATCAAATCCCTTAGAATGAAGTCTATCCACTAATATTTACATAACAAGAAGTAAAAACCAATTACTTACCTGCCATGGGTTCTTTGTGGATATCTAAAGGAGGGCTGTTCACCATTCCACAGGCTGCTTGGAGAGTATAGCATTATATTATTTCAGGGTACAGGATATAGAAGCATATCAAGGAGATGGTTAGGTTAGAATAGTTGCTTTTAAGTTACAAGGGTTTTCTAATGGGAAGAGCCTAGTTAATGTTAGTTATCTATAAAATACAAATAAAACAGCATATGATTTATTTGCTTTATAAAAAGAGGGCTGTGAAAATATTTACAGACCCCTCACATCCTGGACACAAACTGTTTCAACTCCTACCCTCAAAACAATGCTATAGAGCACTGCACACCAGAACAACTGGACACAAAAACAGTTTTCCCCCGAACGCCATCACTTTGCTAAACAAATAATTCCCTCAACACTGTCAAACTATTTACTAAGTCTGCACTACTATTAATCTTCTCATCGTTCCCATCACCATCTCCTCCCACTAATGACTGCATGACTGTAACTTTGTTGTTTGTATCCTTACGATTTATATTTATTGTTTCCTAATGTGATTGGATTGCTTATTTGTACCCTATGTCTATCATTAAGTGTTGTACCTTATGATTCTTGAAGAATGTACTATTCTATTCTATTCTAAACACATCAAACATTTGAAAAAACATTTCAGTCCCCCAAAGCTGTCCCAATACTTTGGCTCCTAATATTTTTCTAAACTAAACATTGCAATTCTTTTGTAATATGTCTTAAAATGTTGTGTTCCTAGTATTTTTTTCTCCAAATCCTATCAAACTAGGGAATATATCCATGAACTTTGGTGAGCATTGATACCTCCCATAAATCTTATAACGGTTGCATAGGAAGCATCAATTTCTTCTAAGTCTTAAAAATGATTCTATTTGGTACAATCTAAATTGTCTCTGGCATTTTTTGTCATCACAACATTGGCATAATTCACAAGTTGTTATTTGTTCATTCTCTTAATTTTTTTTAAATTAGAACCATTAAAAAAATAAAATTGTAAGTTAAAATATAAGACTTGCAACTTGACTGATAAGTTTGTTTTAATTTCATTTTTAAAAACAATGTTAAGTTAGAATGTTCAATAACATTTGAACCTCATTTACACTTTTCATTTCTGAGACTCTTTAGGGCAAAATGTTAAGACATAACATTAATAAAAGCAATACTAGAAACAAAATATCACTAAGATTAAGAACAGCAAAAGCAATAGCATCAAAAACTTAAAATACTATTCATATGTAAATAGTGACATATAATGTATATAGGTTTTCTTTTAAAAAGAAATTACATACCACTGCATATCACTCTTCATATATTGAACTCAGAGGTGGGTTCCTACTGGTTTTAACTGGTTCTTTGGAACCGTTAGTAAATCGGTGATGACATCACGGAGCCAGTTCTGTCGGTGTCTCCATGGGCACCGCCATCTTGGATTTCGCTTCTGCGCATGCGCAGAAGCTATTTTTTGATTGCTGCATGCACGGCATGACCCTGAGCGAACCGGCAGCAAAAGGATCCAGAACCCACCCCTAATTGAACTATTTTTAACATTTTTGCATGTAACTGAAAGATTATATCAGGACATAACAGTTAAATTCACTTCAAAGAAGCCTCATTTCATTTACCTATCAGAAGGAATATACAAGATTGCCCTGTAGTGGACTCACACTTTGACATAACCATTTTATTGTTTAAAAATGCATTCATGATAAAACTGGCAAACTAAGTTTGGATTCTTGTTATCACAGTATTCAAGTCCTCACACTGGGAAGCAGAAGAATACCGTATATAGAAATAGATAAATGGAAAAGTTCTGACTAACTCAAGTGTGCTACTAAAACGTATGAGAAAGTAATGTAATAAGTTTTCTTTTTTTCAGATTAATTAAGATAATAAAGTAGAACAAATTCAGTGAGGACGACTTCCAGAGTGAATAAATTCATTTAAGGATCTGGAGAAAGAATAGCTAAGTTTAATTTATCTAAGAATGTGCCTGGAGAAACCAAAAGAGTTCTCATTGTACAAGAGGCAAAAAATGGGAAAATCCATTTCCTTTTCTTATTTAAATAGCTTTTCTTCTCAGTTGCTCAGTGACGAGAAATCAAATTGACAGAATATACGGGAAAGGAGTTTGCTTCCCAGCTTCTGGCTAAATCAGTAAATGCTCTCAATCATTTAAAAACAATTTAGCACTAGTATCAATCAGGCTATTTGCAAGGAAAAATTGAGTAAGAGGCAACTTTCTTCTAAGACTGTTTGAGAAGAACTTGAGTTGTGCTACACTTTACTGCTATAATGCAATGTTCTATCAGGTGAAAATCCTTGACACATGGAACGTCCTCCTTATGTTGGAAATAGTTACATCTTTCCCACACAGCTTTTATGAATGTGGAGAAGGACCTGGAAATCAATAGTATATTTCACTCAAATATAAAAGTCTGAAAATACCAGGTTTTTTTTTACCTCTCTCATCTTTTTTTGTAGAACATCTACAGACTCAAGGAATTGCAGCCTCTGTCTGTAAAACAAATGTGAAAGCATTTGTCACCTTAGGTATACAGAATACAAATATAAAATGATAGTCTGAGAGTAGCACTCCATATGAATGGGGGAATCTGTTTGTCTAATGTTTAGTACCACACACATAGAGACGTGTTGCAGATATCCTCAGGAGCATATAGATATCAGGGAACGAAGCTGCCATATTTAATCAAACATGCGTTCATTTTACTGCAAAGGATGAACCCTATTTGAAAACAAGACTTAGAAATGCACATACATTACCACGTGACATCAGATGACAATGTAACTGGCTTCTGTTGTCTTCAGTGTATAATCTATTTTGTACAAGAGGTATTGGCAACTCTTTAATTACTGTAGACTGCACTGTCATCTTTTTGTTTTAGGCATATATTTGGCCTTGAAGGGCTACAAGATATTTAATCATGATTTGGTTTTATCATTGGCACGTAAGGGATTGAAATTTCTGTCCGTAGTGTAATTCCTGTACATAGATTTCTCATGAGGACAATGAGATATTCTGAGATTCTTAGTTTTCTAAGCACATTCCACAGTTTGATGGGATTGATGTGATCAAAGGCCTTTCAATAATCAATGAAGCACACATTAACTTCTTTTTGGTATTCTTTGGATCTCTCAAAGGTTCTTTTTCAAGAGGCAACTGGACTTTTTATTTTTTCTTTGAAGACGTACTGAGTTGAAGAAGCTTCTAGGATGAGAAGTGAAATGTCTTCAAAGAAAAACCAGAAAGTCCAGTTGCCTCTTGAAAAAGCATCTTGGGACAACCATGACCTGGATGACAGAGACTCTCCATAGATATTTGGATTTCTCAGTTAGTCAGCTTCCATCAGAAGCAATGGCTCATGTTCCTCTGCATTTCCTACAGCCAGCTTGAACATCTGATATCTCTTTTTCCATGTAATTTGCCTTTATATCTTACTTTAAACTCAAAGTTTCATGTTTTCTTCTCAAACCTTTGGGAGATATTTCTCCTTCCTTCAGAAGGTGCCAAATCTGCTTTCTTTGCATTCATTCACATTATTTTTTCCTGATTTCCTCTAATCAAAGGCCTGTTTCCTACATCCGACTAATTTGAAACCCTGGATACCTAAATTTCTAGCACCCAATTTATTTCTTTGTTTCTCATGACAAACCACCAAGCCTCTTCACTCATTTCCCTAACTTTACTGTAATTTTTTGAGCTACAAAAGAAGAAAATGATGAAAAGGAAATCATAAATATTGTGATTTATGAAAATGGTACTGCTGCGGGTTTTGATTGGGTGTTTGATGTGTGTGTTAACATTGAATCAGTGCTTGATGATCAGAAGAATGTATTATTAGGTTGACTCAGCCTTCTATCCTTCCGAGGTGGGTAAAATGAGGACCCAGATTGTTTGGGGGCAATATGCTGACTCTGTAAACCGCTTAGAGAGAGCTGTAAAAGCACTATGAAGCGGTATATAAGTCTAAGTGCTATTGCTATTGCTATTGCTATCTCCTATAGAAGGGGAAACGAAACAGGAATGAATGCAAAACTCACACAAGATTAGTATGTTTGGCAGAATCCTTACTGAAACATTGCTAAAGGTGATAAGTGAGATTAAAAGCAGTGCAACTTTATGTTGGGCAGGAAATGTGTAGATTTTTCAGCAAGTCGCTTAGGAATGAATGAATGAAAGCAAGTTTCCTGAATATTTCTCGATTTAGATAAACCATATGATCAAGTGAATAAGGTAGAAATACAGAAAGTTTTACTCAAATACAGATTTGAAGGTCGATTGCCGAATGTGGTAAAAGTAGCATATGGTATAATGAGAATCAAATAGAATGATTAATGAATGGTTCAACGTTGAGCAGGGAGTGTGATAAGTGATGTCCCTTTGATAGTTTTATGGGTTTATTGGTAAAGGTATAAGGAATCCTTGTGATGACATTAGAGGTAGGTTGACTGGGAATGTAAATGTGTGTGTATTATTGTAGGCAGAAAATGCCATATTGTTGGCTCAAAATCTCAGTGGTGTGCAATAAATGTTGAAGAGATTATATGGTACAACAGGGAATATAAATCTGAAAATTAATCCATAAAAGGCCAAGCTGTTTGGCAGGGAAAATGGAGTAAACAGTTGCAAGGTATACAGGAGAGTTAAACAGTTAGAGCAGATGAATTTGAATGCATTGGTAACATTGTTTACTAAAAATGGGAAAATGAATGAATTTTGAGACATGCAAATTCTGGTAAAATGGCACTGGGTAGTATGTGGTTTGTGAAGACTTAATGTTGTTGGAAGAAATGAATATGGATGTCCATAAGAATATGCTTCTGCTTACTTTGTTATATGGAATATGCACATCAGGAGAAATGTGAAACTAAGTTGAATTCAGTTGGTATAGATTATTTAAGAAGTGGTTGTGGTGAAACAAAAATTCATGGACTGAATGCAAAAGTAAGTAACTAATACAAAAAATATGTTGAGTGTATAGAGAGAATGAATGAATGAATGAATATCAAATTACAAAACAAATATATGAAAGAGTGAAAGGTTGAGATGAAAGAGAAGACGAAGAAGTACCGATTAGTATCTTCAAAAAGAAATGGGAAGTTTTAAAAAGTGTTTGAAATCATTATATTTTCATTCTTTCCCCCAAAATTCTTCAGAGTTTTGCTTAGATATTTATCCTGAAAGACAACAGCGTGAATGACATGTAGGTATGCGTTTATATATTACTTGAAGCAATCCAAGGACTTATTGGGTTAACAGCAGTGTTTGCTAAAATGAGGCCTTCAGATATGAAGGTACTACAACTCCCAATATGCCCAGAAAACATGGGTGGGGATGACTGGGGATTTTGGAAGTTGAAGTTTCAGTACATCAAAAGATTTCCATCTGTTGTGGAAAGCTAGTGTAGCAGCTTCCTTATCTCATAAAACTCAAATTTCTTCTCATTTTTCTGTTTTATTGTCTTAGTTCAGAAGTAGAAGCATAGGAAGGATACACATTCTTGAATAAACAATGTCCATTTCCCAATACAGCAAACGTAGTACTGTAATACAAATAAAAGATTTGGAAGTGATATTGCTGGATGTATGAATCACTTGGAAAAACAGATATTCACTGCAGCAATGGCAGCTAACCGGCGATTCTGAAATATCTGGAAGAACACTGAGTGCTTTTTGACTTTTTTTCAATACATTGTGCCAAAGTACTCCTAAGAATCAATTGGTTAACTAATTGTATTTATAGAAACCCAACTCCAAAGCATGCATAGCAGCTCTTTTCACAATATCTATGATACATATTTAATATGTCTATTGTTTTAGTATAATGCAGGAATATGTTGAGAGTTGTAAGTTGAGACCCTTAGGTATACAACAACTTGGAGAGTCATATGATTGGATGTTCTGTTTTTATTTAATTTTACAAGCCTTCAGAATTAAATATTGCATTAAGTACTGTATGTGAATGCTTAATTTTGTTTAGTCTCCATGTGACCATAAATTCTAAAGTCTAGAAAATAGCATATGATTTTAAATGCAATATGAATAAATTAGATTTTTTTTCAATATTATGTAATGACAGAATGGGGAAAAACAGTGCTTCTCTTGCCAAGAAGAATAAACTTATTTAGCTATAGATGGCAAGAGAATAGAATAGAATAGAATAGAATAGAATAGAATAGAATAGAATAGAATAGAATAGAATAGAATAGAATA
>QLTV01001700.1:3135876-3161399 GCA_003457575.1 Thermophis baileyi
CAAAATTGAATTAGAAAACCAAGGAGTATATGAAATCCCTTGTACCGCCTGCCCCACCACTTACATCGGACAAACCAACAGAAGAATAAGTGCACGCATTGAAGAACATAAGAATTCAATCAAAAAAGAGGAACCAACTTCTTACCTAGTCAAACATCTCAAAGCCACAGGACACAACATTCACTTTAAAGAAACCAGAACTATTGCCAAAACAGAACACTTTTACAACAGAATAATCAGAGAAGCCATAGAGATAGAAAAATGCCCACATAACATGAATAAACGAGATGACACCTCCCACCTACCAGCCATTTGGAAACCCGCACTTACTGACAAACGTGTCCCTAACACAAAGAATGACACCAGACCCACACTCACGAAACCCACACAGGATACCACTACCAAACACCCACGCAAAAAACAAACCCAAACCCACACTACAGAGTCACGACCGCAAACCAGAAGCCAGACCACAGCTGCATCATTAACCACTCCAAACCCCTCTAATCCATACATGAAGCAAACTAACCCTCACCCAATCAGAACACATCCAAGCCTCTAACCAATCTTAACACACCTCCACCCAATCAGAACACAGCCAAGCTCCCACCCTATCAGTTCAAACCCCACTGGCAGTTAAAAGGAAGAAACAGCTGCAATTCTCGCATTGCTCCTAGAAGCACGAGGCCGAAGACACAAGCCTGATAACCAGCCTGATGATGACGAATGAGACTTCGTCGAAATGTCGCAACCACATCTCCAACTTCACGCGGGAGAAAACCCGAATAAACATAGACCTAGATAGATAGATCAACCCATCCATTCCATCTATTTTATTTACCCCATTTTTCAGCCCCTAAGTGAATGGATGGATGTATGGATGGATGGACAACACCAAATAACAAAAGACATAGCTAGATAGAGAGATAGATAGATAGATAGATAGATAGATAGATAGATAGATAGATAGATAGATAGATAAAGTAAGGGGGTGCTGGAGAGAAAAAAGTTGCAAGCAAGTTTACTTACTATGTTGCTAATTTGCTGAGTATCTCAGCTGCTATATATATTTATTTTGGATATTTCTATTGTTTCTATTCTTTCAAAATGTTTTTTGTATTTTGATTGAAAGATCTTTTTGAACTGTAAGCCTCCCAGAGTCATTGAGATGGGTGACTATAGAAATTGAATATATAAATAAACTCATTCTGATTATCCTAGTCCAGATTTGCACAATGTATATGAAATACCTAATTTCAGTTTAGGGGCATGTATAGCTGGAGTCAAAAAAGTCAGGATGGTGGCTGTGACCAAGAGAGCCTCATTTTCTTGACTTTTTTTATTCTCCCACTTTCAGCTGTCCTTGCTTTCGGTATGTTGTTTTTTTTAAAATACACAATAACAGACGAATTAAATTCCAGTTTAGGAAAACAAAAACTATTACAACAATTAAGCCATGATGGATCTTAGATTTGGGTTACTTATTATTTTCAGGGAAGAGACAGAAAACTAAATCCATTCCTCTAGATTTTCCAATAATGTTTCTAAAAACATTTTCATTGTTGCTTATTGGAGCATTTTAATAAAACTTGTAGAGAAAAGAAAGGGAGGGGATGTCTCATTAGTTTGAAATATGTTAAAACACACAGTGCTAAAGTGCTTTTAAAATGTGTAGACTGTTTACTTGTTTATTAACAGACATACAATTAATTTAGTTTAATTATAGTCTTAGATATAATTCACTTTTATACTTTTTCTTAGAAATTTTCCTCTCTTGACAAATGCTCATGAATGTTAAGTACAATTCTTACTGTTTTTTTCCACAGGGAAGATATGGCACAAATCTCTTTGAAACAAAATATTTACAAATCTAAAAGTGGGATTTCAAGATTTCCATACTGTATTGTATTTACTTACTTATTTAATTCATTTATAAGGCTACCCAGTGCCCAACCCTTACAATGTGACCAAGTAGAATATAGGAATATAGAATATAGGACTTTTGCTGTTGTTGTTTTTAAGGTAATGTTATAACTTTTTGCATAGGAAAGCAGCCCAATTTCCCCCCCAGAAAAGTAGAATATAAAGGAAGATTAAAATATCATGCAGGTGCCAACTGACTTCAGGATATATTTTGATTAATCCCTATCTCCACAGATAACTTTGAATTGGCTCAAATTTGATATCATGATTTTAAATCTATACTGTTCTGTAAAAATGGGGGGGGGGGAAGATTCTCCCTCCACTTTCTGTATTATGCTAATTTGTAAATGATTGCTTAAATGCAGACATTGGCAAATAATTTTATATGTTGAATGTTGTGCTAATCCACACAGATGGACTTGATTGGGTGATCTTTAATATCTCAGATGAAAGTAGTCTGCATGTCACACTAAATGATGGGCAGTTTCAGAGAGAAGAATTGAGAGCCAATTTGGTACTGGTTAAATCATCAAGCTAGAAACCAGGAGATTGTGAATTCTAGTCCTGCCTTTGGGCCGATCATTCTCTCTTGGCCCGCAATGGGTAGCTTTCAGCGGTGAAATGCTACCAGTTCGGCCAGGTTCTCCTGAACCGGTAGTAACAAATGCTTCTGGTTCATCGAACCGGTAGTAAAAAATGCTTTTAAAAAGTAAAAAAAAGGTTCCAACGATCGGGCAGCACAGCTGATTGTCACAGCTGATGACCCTTTTTTTAAACTTTTTTAAAAGCATTTTTACTACCTATTTGCCTGAACTGGTAGTAAAAAATGCTTTAAAAAGTAATAAAAAAGGTTCTGACGATCAGCTGTTTGACAATCAGCTGAGCGGGGAATTGGAACTTTTTTAAAAAAAAATTTTTAAAGCATTTTTACTATCTATTCACCCGAACTGTGACTCTGTGAGGTTCCTGCTTGTTCCAGGAGCCATTTTGTGTGAAGTCCAGCTGCTTCTGCATTGTGTGTGAGTCAGTTGTGTAGGAGTCAATTGTGTAGCTTTTGTGTTGTTTGTGTGTGAAGTGTGAAAGTTGGTTTTTGAGCTCTTTGCGACTCTGTGAGGTTCCTACTTGTTGCAGGGCACATTTTGTGTGAAGTCCAGCTGCTTCTGCATTGTTTTATTCTATTTTATTTATTTATTTATTTATTTATTTATTTATTTATTTATTTATTTATTTATTTATTTATTTATTTATTTATTTATTTATTTGTTTATTTGTTTATTATTTATTTATTTATTTATTTGTTTGTTTGTCAACAAGTGCAAGGAAACAGGACACATGAAAAAATGGCACAAATAAATGGATATAAAGAAGCAAAACATAGCCATAAACACATAAAATGAGCACATACAAATGGGTACAGTAGGACAGGGATGGTAGGCACGCTGGTGCGCTTATGCACGCCCCCTTAGGGACCTCTTAAGAAATGTGTAAGGTCCACGGTAGACAGTTTAAGGTAAAAGGTATGGGGGTTAGAGAAACTAACAACAGGATCAGATAAAGTATTCCAGACATTTACTACTCTATTGCAGAAGTTGTATTTTCTGCAATCAAGATTAGAGCGGATTACATTTAGTTTGTATCTATTCATAGCCCTAGTGTTATTGCTGTTGAAGTTAAAGTAGTCCTTAACAGGTAGGACGTTAAGGATCTTGTGTACTAAGCATAGGTCGGAATGTAGACGGCGTAGTTCAAGGTTATCCAGGCCTAAAATTTCAAGCCTGGAGGTATAAGGAATTTTATTGCGAGCAGAGGAGTTGAGTACTCTTCTTGTAAAATACCTCTGGACCCTCTCTAATGTATTAATGTCTGAAATACAGTGTGGGTTCCAGACAGGTGAGCAGTATTCCAGGATAGGTCTGGCAAAGGTTTTGTATGCCCTAGTTAGAAGTACAACGTTACCAGAGATAAAACTTCGTAAAATGAGGTTGACAACTCTTAATGCCTTTTTAGCAATGTTGTTACAGTGAGCTCTGGGGCTTAGATCTTTTGAAATGAGTACACCAAGGTCCTTGACAGAGTGTGGGTCATCTTTTAGATCGTTTCCATCCAGCTTGTATTTGATGTTCTGATTTTTATTGCCAATGTGCAGGACTGAGCATTTGTTAGCAGAGATTTGGAGTTGCCAATTGTTTGACCATTCAGATACATAATCTAGCTCATTTTGTAGGGTAGTAGAATTGTCTGTGGTGTTAAATAGTTTTACATCATCGGCAAAGAGGACGCAGCTGCTTACAATATGATCACAAAGGTCGTTTATATAAAGAAGAAAGAGTGTTGGTCCTAGAACGTTGCCTTGGGGAACACCACTACTAACTGGTGCTGTGTTTGATATAGTGTTTCCAGTTTTAACTATTTGTTGCCTGTTTGATAGGAATGCAGCTATCCACTTGTGCAAGGATATTGTGTGTGAGTCAGTTGTGTAGCTTTTGTGTTGTTTGTGTGTGAAGTGTGAAAGTTGTTTTTTGAGCTCTTTGTGGCTCTGTGAGGTTCCTGCTTGTTGCTGCAGGGGCCATTTTGTGTGCTTTTGCATTGTGTATGAGTCAGTTGTGTGGCTTTTGTGTTGTTTGTGTGTGAAGTGTGAAAGTTGGTTTTTGAGCTCACCCGGTCACATGACCATGACCACCAAGCCATGCCCGCCCAGTCACATGACCACCAAGCCACACCCACCAAGCCACGCCCACAGAACCGGTAGGGAAAATTTTTAGATTTCACCACTGGTAGCTTTATAGTAGCGAACAAACAAGGGAAAGCAAGAGAGATAAATTATATTTTTATTTTATTTATTTATTCGATTTCTATAACTGCCCATCTCAACCAAGTGACTCTCCCTTAAATACTTTCCCTTATGAGAGCAGACAATGACAAGGAGTGTAAAGCCATAGCTATATCAAATAAGCAATCTACAGGAAGAACAACTGAGGCATATTAAACCATTCTGCTTGCTTTATATTATATCTCATCTTTCTGGAACTACTCTGCTGAAATGAACAAATAATGGGGACACACAACCACTATGTTAAGATAGAGATCCTTGTAGAAAAAGGAACCTGGGGACAGAGTCAAAACAGGAATCAGCCCAGAGTCTCTACAAATGAGCTAAGTCCAACCCCTCTTGCATTCTGTTTACCCTTATCTAATGCCAAGATAGTGCTAACCATCAGTTGAGTAGATTCCTGTGCTTAGCCATGACTAGGAGTAAATCAGTTTAATTGGAACTTAATCCGATCAGGACCATGTTGGTAAATAACGGTAAGGTAAACAGAATTCAAGAGGGGTTGGACTCAGCCCATTCTAGGCTGATTCTATTAGCCTTGACTCTGTCCCCAGGTTCCTTTTCCTACAAGGATCTCTATCTTAACATGTGGTCCTGATCTTTCATGGCTGACAATACTGTACTAAACTCTTGTTCCATAAATTGCCTACATTTATTCTGCCACTATGATTGTTGATTTTGACATGATAGCAAGCTGTTTTATTTTTTCGCATTTCTGTTGGCCTGTGACATTCTTTGCTATGAAGTAAGGAATGAATGAACCTATGTGAATGTAGACACCAACGTAGTATCTTCACATGATCTTGATTCTATCCCTCTGTTAATGCAGCCTAGGACTGCATTGCCTTTTTTGGCAACTGCAGCACACTGCTGGCTCATATTTAATTGCTTGTCCACTAGGACTCCAAGATCCCTCTCACAGTTACTACTGTTAAGCTAGGTACCACCTATTACATGGGATACCATGGGCTATAGGATACCATGTACATAGGATACTATGTACACAAGCTCATCCTGGGAATGGGGAAGAATGATGAAAGGTGAATGGTGGTCTTAAAACATTATACATCAACATTCTTCAGATTATCAAAGACATGTGATATAACATAAAGCCAGTGGATTTTCAAAAGCAAAAATAATGACTGAGTTTTCACGGTAGTATAACTCTGGTCACTCCTTCAATCCACTAGTTGGTAGAAATTAGGATGTAGCATGCTATTCTTTCCTGTTCTGTAGAAATAGATAGCACAGAAATATGTTTAACTAGGAGGCTGTAGAATTATTGCCTTCTACTACATCAGTGGTTTCAGGGAAGGGAACATGGGGGGAAAACATGGAGTCAGAAAACTAGACTTTCCTCCTCAATTTGTATATAGCTTAGAGTTGCTCTGTTAGTTACCTGTAATTGCTTAGAAGAACTGAGATGTGTTTCAATGAGGAGGAAAAAATTTTAAGGGTCATTCTGTAATTTATATTATACTTCATCACCAAAAGGATATTTTTGAAGTGGATATTGGTTATCTTTCTCTTTTGCTCAGAAACCAGGGATGCATTTGGAAGTAAAAAAATTGCTTGCTTCACTGCAGGCTTTCGATTGCTCATTTCTTTCAGGATTGTGAATTTGCATAGAAGGCTGACATTGTGAATCACTGGATGAAGTTACACAGTTCAAGAAATTGCTGATGTCCGTAGGTAGGATAAAAAGATCTATTAGCCCTGAAAATCTTTCTCTGAATTAATAGGGATTCTTTTCTTAAATTTTCACAGTGCTTTGGTAGGAGCAAAACAGGAAGAAACCCAATTTCTCTAGCTGTCATTCTCATGTCCCTGAACACACAGGGGTTCAGAACTACCTTTCCAGAGCATTTTTTTAATATTGGAGGATTCAACACTCAGTGCCATATTTCCAAGTTTAAATTGTGAAAGAAAGCAGACAAATAATCATATATACAATCTGGGACTCAAACTGATTTGAGATAGATGAACACCAGCCTTAATTGCTTTAAACTCTGGCTACGGATTACTGAGAGACTCTAGTAAGAGCTGTATGTTCTACTGCTATGCCACAGTCTGTCTTACAATGACTGAAAGGTTTTTTTCCTTCTAGGAAAAAGAATTATTTTCTCTACTTTGTTTTTCAGATATTTGTTTTATGTGCATTTTATGACATTTCAGAGCTTTTTTTGTTAGAGATTGTAAATATTGTTATAAGCTCCTGCTAGGAATTGCTTGGAAGAAGATAGGAATTGGAATCTGGATTCTTTATTTATTTACTTTATTAAATTTATATGCCACCCATCTCATTGATAAGGTGACTCCAACATTATTTACTGTTGGAGTGAAATCATATCACTTTATTCTCATTGTTCCCAAGTGGCTACTGATAGACTCAATTTCTACCCCAGTCTTACAGCAGAAGCTTCTATGTTTGACTTCTAGAAAAGTTGTGACATCCCAAATAATTGCTTCAGGGGTGGGTTCTAACTTACCTTGCCGCCGGTTCGCTTCCTCCCATGCCGCGTGGCTGCGCGTGCGTTGCATGCCGTGCGGCCGTGCCACGTGGGTGCACACGTGCTTCGTGTGCACGGCCGCGCATGCGCAGAAGCAAAAACCAGCAAAAAATTCCAAAAGAAAAAAAAATCCCCCCAAAAAAATTCCAAAAAAAAAAAGAGATGGCGGCATCCACGGACCGGCACCGACAGAACCGGCTCTGTGATGTCACCACCAGTTTACTACCAGTTCTATAGACCTCTGAATTGCTTGCAGCATCAGGCTTTTCCATATGCTTTATGCATTTAATTAAACTTTTCCAACAAGTTACCATCTTTGTCTCTCATTTATAATTCAAAATCCAAACAAGTAGTTTTGCCAATAAAAGCTAAGCTAGCAAACTTGCAGCCTGTTACACATATTTTCAACTATGACTTACCGTACTTCACTTAAGAATTCAATATTCCATGTTGCATCTGATAAAATACTAAGAGACCCTACACTGACTCCTGTATAGATAAAGCCAATTTATCCCCAACCCCATTTGGCAGCATTGACTGGGGCAAGATCAAGAAGTCATTTCACCTCAATTGTTAAATGTCTACATGTAACTAAAGTTCTTATAGCTAAGAACTTTCATCAACACTCGGCTATTTATTATATTTTGGTTTTGGTTTGTCTTACAGACAACTTTAGTGCCAAATCAACAAATGGATGCCGGTGCTTTTGTGTAATTAGATCTGTATCTTCTGCCAAAACCATTGAAAAAAAATATCCTGTCTGCCAGCTTGTTGGCACAATGTGGCATTCTGAATGGGAAGTTATATAACCTTATTTATTTTGGCACTCTTCAAGGATGCGGTCATTTTTAGAAAGAACTTTTTATTCTACTATTGGGAATTGGGAACTTGCCAGGATGTCAATTCCCCAATGCAAGGTGAAGTTAATATAATAAAAGATAGGGCATTAGTGAATGTGTTAATTGTGTTAATAGGGCGTTTTAAGTTTTAACATTTAAACTATAGTTTAAACTATCATTAAGGTATGACATGAATAATTCATGTTTACTGTGTTATTTTTAGAGCCAGCTTGGTATTGTGGTGAAGGCATCGGGCTAGAAACCATGAGACAGTGAGTTCTAGTTCCACACCTTAAGCACAAAGTCAGCTGGGTGACCTTGGGCCAGTCATTCTCTCTCAGCCCTAGGAAGAAAGCAAGGGCAAACCACTTCTGAAAAACTTTGCTAATAAAATTCTAATTCAAGAATTGCAATGAGTCAACAATGACTTGAAGGCACACAAAAAACATTTCATTTACTTACATGGCTCCCACCCTGGTGACATTCCAAAGAACCATAATGATCTGGCCATCATCCCAACCTTTGGACTAGGGTGACTAGTGCCCCCTTTCCTGAGTGCCAGTTGTTGATGGGAGATATTGGAGTTTGCTAGGTTCACCATTTTTATTCTTCTTTTTCTTTTTCTGAGTGCAATTTTATTGTTTGACAATAATTTGATGTATTGTGAGCTGACTAGATTTAATCTGGAGTTTGGTTGAATAAAATAAACGTATAAAAACAAATAAACCATGAGTAGTTGCTACTAAAGGAGATTTTGCATTCGTCCCAGAACAAATGACAGATTTGTAGTAAAAAAGGACAACAGAAACCTGTTTATATTACGTTTGAGACCAATCCAACCCAGTACTGCTGAAGCTAACTGAACCTGATCTTCTGTAAGTTAAGCAGCATGTGAACTATGGCCCTTAGAGAAACTGGTCTTATTAGAAACACAAAGGAGGAAAAGAACAAGAACACAAGTTTTATATTTTTGAGTGGTTTTGCCAAGGGAAAGATGATTAGAGGAAGAGATCATGTTTGGTTGAAGGAAAATACAAAAGAGAAAGCCAGCAATGTAAATGAATTTATATCAATATCAGCCATGTCAACGATTAGCTGCCTAACTAAAGACCAAACAGATTGAGGCAATTATCCATAGAGTCACCATGAAGTATCATTGAGTTGATAGCAACTGACAAAAACATCAGCCAATAAGTTGCTGTTCCCAAATATGGTCGCTAAATGAGGACTTCTTGTACTTCAATTCACTTGGTAACAACAATTTTTGCAAATGAAAGTATATGTAGAAGACATGTCAACTAGGATTGATGGAGTGACCAAGATGAACCTTCTTTTTCTAGACTTGTCATTGAGGCAGTGCAATGTGTCTCCATGCATTAAGACCCGCGGTGGTGCAGTAGTTATAATGCAGTACTGCAGGCTACTCCTGCTGACTGCTGGCTGCCTGCAATTTGGCAATTCGAATTTTACAGGCTAAGCCTTCCATCCTTCCGAGGTCAGTAAAATGAGGACCCAAAATTGTTGGGGACAATATGCTGACTCTGTAAACCGCTTAGAGAGGGCTGTAAAGCACTGTGAAGCGGTATATAAGTCTAAATGCTATTGCTATTGCTAGCTGGGCCTACACAAAGCTCTGCTGCATAAGCCTGAATAATATTGTTTGCATCTTTCCTGCCTCCACCATGGCAGGGAAGACCAAATAATTTATATTATTTGCCATAGTGGATAGTCTTGCAATGGATGCTACTATCATTGTTTCATTATGAAAATAATGAATATGACTACGGAGGAGATCTAACTTTCTTTGTATGACCTTCAAGACACCTGCTCAATAAACATATATAGCACATTCAATAAATGTTAACACAGCTTTCAATAGCTGATCCAAACTAATATTATTATATTAGTTTAACATTTTCATTCAGATGGGACATATTTTACCAGTAGGATCCTTATACATTAGTGTTTAATTTAGCATTTTCAATTTGAAAGGAAGAAGCCTAGGAATGTTTTCACACATCTCTTATTTGATAGTCTGTTTTGAGATGGTAATTCACTTTTCAACTGCTTCTGCTTCTTTAAGCCATTCCTGATCCCTACCCCACCCCTTATAGGTTTATTGAATCTTTTAAAAGTTCACAGCATACTTTAGAGAATAAAATAATAGATGTTTCTGCTGCAGAGAAAAGTACATTTGTCACACCAATTGGTAAATTCGGAAAAACAAAACAAAACAAAACAAAAACTGCAACCCTTTTGTTAATATCTTGCAGTGGCTGGTATCTTGCTCATTTGAATATGTTAGCAAGTAGCGTGCAAAGTTTGAAATTGAGGCTTTGTGGTACTGCAAGCCAGCCAATTAGATAAGCAAATAACCTGAAATATTTATTTCTTTTCAAAGTAAAGGAAAGCTTACAAGGCTGTGTATCAAATGGGAGAAATGAAGACCACAGCAGAAAATGTATGAAAATTTCCAAAAGTAGAAAAATGGAGAATTCAGCCACCCCACTCCATCTTTGATCTACATAGTAACAAACATAGTTAGTTCTATCATTGTGCCCATGAGTTTGATATTGCTCCCTACAATTTTTCTACAGATCTAATATTATTGGATCAGGCATGCACATGATTTTAGGTGTTATTTTGATATTGTTCGTACTTTAATAAGTGTGATCCATCTCAATAACAATGCTGCCTTTTTCTCAAGTATGTTTACCAGAGCACAACACAGTTTTATTCATAATAATAGTACGATTAAGGTGAATGTTTGAAATGTGAAACTATATTAAAGATATGCTCTTTTATAGTTAGCTCTTTTAACTGAGGAATAAATATTTAATAAATAGAACATGATAAAATTTTATAATATAAACATAAAAATTTTTATGCCGCCCAGAGTCCCTTGGGAGTTGGGCGGCATAAAAATGCAACAAATGCAACAAATAAATAAAATATAAAAATTAGAAATTTAATAAATAAATAAAAACCGCCCTTAACTGGGTTCCCCAAAGAGGTCAGTTTGGGGAAATATTTTATTTTGACACTGGTCTATTTCACTGGATTGTTTTTGATTTGAATATATTTAAAGAATTTCTTCTTCTTGGCCTTTATATTTTTTGTCCTCACCCCCCACCTCAACCTCACATAATTTATTTATTTATTTTATTTATTTAGTTTGTCAAACATGTACGAGATAACAGGTATAAGTATAAACATGAATATGAATACAGTAAATACAGGGTACGAATAAATGGGGACAGTAGGACAGGGACGGTAGGCACGCTGGTGCGCTTATGCACGCCCCTTACAGACCTCTTAGGAATGGGATGAGGAATGAATTAATACTTATAAGATGTGGCATGGCCATGGAAGCAGAAAGGCAGGAATAAGTTTAAAAATAAAGGCAACTCATCTAAATTTTTACACATAAGTGCTCTGGGAAGGGGACAATATGACCGTTTTGTAAAAAATCCAAAAATATGTGCTTTGTCTTTGGATGAAGGCTGCTGCTTGGTACACTTTAAAAAGTAGATGGGTTTAGATTTTAAAAAGTCTAAAGTCTATAAAGCAAGATCAGAATAAAAAGCAGGCAGAGCTTGGATGAAAAGTTTTAAAAACTTATCCCTATCTCTGAAATGCCTTCACGATTAAAAAAGCTATTATATTACACTTGATACATTTTAAGAATTATATATTGCAAGTTATAGCATGTTGCCACAATTCAAGAGCAAATTATGTGACTGAATTTTGGAGGCAATAGAAGCTTGTTCAAAATATTAAAATATCACCAGAATACCAGCATGCATATTATTCATAAAAAATGGAAGTTCACTAGTGAAATATTCAAATAAACCAGGCAGCCTATACTTTATTTATTACTGAGAATTATATGCTGCTCCAATTGGAAATGAATCTGAACAGCTTACACTTAAAGTAACAGAATTAAAAGTGTAATATAATAAGTAATTAACTGACATGTCACGGTCAACACCCATTCTCCAGGGGTTGATCAAAATTCACATGATCCCAGATTGATGGCAATTCTCACACATGTATACTTACACTTTAAATATCCCAAAGATGAGACTGTTTTGAAGGGGGAAGCATGCACCTCTCTGAAGGTCCAAAATCATCATACTGAGTGAATAGCATTCCTATTTTGACTTCCTAGACTTTACTCAGGAAACTCTACATGGCCTTATATCAAACAACTGAGCAAATGCTGATTTATGCTCTGTGACCTCAGCTCAGGGTTAAAGTAGAAAGATTATTGCATTCACTTGAAATAACTCAGGCATGGACAATATGACATATGTAGCAAACACAACAGTAATCAAATTGCTGCCTTGATGCTTCATTGCCAATCACAGAAGAGCTGCCTAAAAAATAAGTCAGCTGTGTATCAAGAAGAGTCTCAGTTTTTCTTTTGAAGTTATGGATATTATGCTTTTACTGCGATTCTATACTTTTCCATTTAATGGTAAATCCAGAGGTGGGTTCCTACCGGTTCAGACCGGTTCTTAGAACCATTAGTAATGTGGCGGCCTGGGTCACTGGAACCCGCAACGACCCAGGCCTGCCACGCCCCCGAGCCGGTTCTCTTGGCGACGCTGTAGGTGCCGCCATCTTGTTTTTTGCTTCTGCGCATGCACAGAAGATTTTTTTTAAGTACTGTGCATGCGTGCGGGGTGCGCGGGGTGCGCCTGCCCGCATGGCGCGTCCCTGAGCGAACCAGCAGTACCTGAATCCAGAACCCACCCCTGGGTAAGTCCTACTGAGTTCAATCAGACTTTTCACAGGAGATGGGGAAAGAATTATAGATTTAATGATGTACACAAAAGCTGCTTGAAGCAGTTAGTTTGCTCTGCTCAACAAGATTGGGAAATACACTTGAACGAAATGGAAAATGAAACTGGGGTGTGTGTGTGTGTGTGTGTGTGTGTGTGTGTGTGTGTGTGTTAACAAGCCAAGTTTGAGATGGTAATAGGTAAACCAGATAGAAATGAAATAGAAAAGCCAATATTTCTGAAAATGCACTTGAAGAAGATCTACTCCACATATGAGAATGTGCATTATGAGCAGTATCATTCAAATAATTTATACAGGATATTTCTTTCTTTCAAAGTCCTTCACAATTAATGAGCTTGCTGTAGTGATGCAATTTCCCCCAGAATATGTGGAAAGTATATATACATGTTTACAAATGCTATAGGTTTCCTGTACAATTATTACTTTGAAGATACATCATAAAGTCTCAGTAGTCTATTGTACAATTATCCATGTGGCCTATCTTGGAAATTATCAGCATAGAATTTTTAAAAATATATGCATAACCACACAGGCCTTTGAATAATCCCATACATTAAAATTTGTGGTTTAAAAACAGCCTCCATCCACTGTAATCTTTGCTTCTTCTTCCTACTGTCAAGAATTAGTGGTGACAAGGCCTCACAACCTCAGAAGCTTCCAGCTGAGGGACAGCTGGAATTTAGTCTAGGAATCTAAAATGACTTTATTGCACTTCACCTTCCCCCACTTGTCCTCCTTATGTGACTTGGAACGGTACGCTGGTGGCACTGCAAATCTGTAAGGACATGGTTATGCTTGGTTTGAATCAACTTCATTCATATATTAGATTATTATTCTGCAGAATTCTGTATTTTTTTTCAATCTTCTCTGTAATTAAACTGAAGAGGAGCAGAGTAATATCATCTCTCTTTTCATTTCTTCTCAGTTTCAATTGGATTCTAAAATACTCACTGGATTATATGGAGCATTCATCTACCCATCCAAACTTTATATTTTAATTATTATTCACTGACAGGGATTATGCATGAATGCTTTTTCCCTTTATTATCCCAAAGGATGCAGAAAGAGAATGGACTGATAGTCTGAATACGCTCCCCAAACATTAAAGTGTTTTCCACATAAAATGCAAGAGAGGAATAATTGGAAGACTACAGCTGCACTGCCTTGTAGCAAGACCATAAAATCCATTATGTTGAAGAATTAAATAGTACAGTCAAGCTGCTTCAGTGACAAAGACCCACACATAAATAA
This sequence comes from Thermophis baileyi, assembly GCA_003457575.1. Taxonomy (NCBI): domain Eukaryota; kingdom Metazoa; phylum Chordata; class Lepidosauria; order Squamata; family Dipsadidae; genus Thermophis; species Thermophis baileyi. The sequence continues at coordinate 3,150,039 of QLTV01001700.1, forward strand.
AAGAGGCATCTTTGAAAATTATGTGACCTTTTGTCCCACTTTTCAATGGATGAAATGAATGTGGTTCCCTGATGGTATCATTATTAGGGTTCATTACCCAGACCCAAAAGCAAAAATAAGTCCCCCAAGTTGGTTTCTTAGACTGCTCACTCAGTCATTGTGCATTTCTAATATATTTTCAGTTTAACCCTTTCTCTGTTTTTGTCGAACTGTCTAGTTCAGGTTACTGGTTGCTTTGGTGAAAAAAAAAAGTTTATTTAAGATACAAAAATTGGATTGCAAAAAGCAATGCGCAGGTGTATTTGGAATAACTATATTTTCATAAGAAAATATATTTGTAAAAGGTATTTCCAAAATTAAATGTTTGGACAGGCAGGTAAGAAGCAGTATGGGGCGCCTCTCAAATTGTGCACCTAACATCTCTGTTAGTGAGCTGCATTGGGTGCCAGTTTGCTTCTGGGTCCCATTCAAGATGCTGGTTATCACCTTTAAAGCCCTTGAATGCAAGGAAGGTTATCCAAGAAACTGTCTCATCCCAATTACATCATCCCATCCCACTCAATCAGGTGAGGAGGGTATATCCCATCAATTAAAGAACTTTGACTGGCAGAATCCAGGAAGAGAGTCTCTTCTGTTGTGCCTCCACCCTTTGGAACATCTTACCACCAGAAGTGAGGTGGACCCCCAATCTTCTGGCCTTCCAAAAGAGTGTTAAGACTTGACTCTACCAATTGGCATGGGGGAGGCAAGAATTTAATTTAATTTTAATTTAATTAATTGTATTTCTATGCCGCCCAACTCCCAAAGAAGAGTGATTGTTAATTGATTAATTAACAATTAATTAAGTGATTAATTGTTCTAACTGTCGGGAAATTTCTCCTAGTTCTAGGTTGCTTCTTTCCAATGTTGTGGTGGTGCAGTGGTTAGAATGCAGTGCTGACTGCCGGCTGTCTGCAATTTGGTAGTTCGAATGTCATCAGGCTCAAGGTTGACTCAGCCTTCCATCCTTCCGAGGTCATTAAAATGAGGACCCAGATTGTTGGGGACAATATGCTGGCTCTGTAAAACTGCTTAGAGAGGGCTGTAAAGCACTGAAAAGTGGTATATAAATCTAAGTGCTATTGCTGTTGCTGAGTTCCTCTCCAAGACAGTTGTCTCCTAGAGACAGGTCTCTTCCCATCTGGCTCAAGGTTGACTCAGCTTCCATCCTTCCGTGGTCAGTAAAATGAAGTCCCAGGTTGTTGGGGGCAATATGCTGACATTGTAAACCCCTCAGAGAGTGCTGTAAAGCACTATGGAGCAGTAAATAATTCTAAATGCTATTAGTATCTCTGCACCCCACCCTTTTAGAGGTAGTCTTCGACTTACAACAGTTCATTTACTGACCATTCAAAGTTACAACAGCACTGAAAATAATGACTTATGACCATTTTTCACACTTACAACCTTTGTAGCAGCCTTACGACCTTTGTAGCATGTGATCAAAATTAAGATACTTGGCGACTGGTTCATACTTATGACCGTTGTTGTATCCCAAGGTCATGTGATCACTTTTTGCAACCTTTGACAAGCAAAATCAATGGGGAAGCCAGATTCACTTAACAACTGGGTTACTAACTTATCAACTGCAGTGATTCACTTAACAACTGTGACAAGAAAGATCGTAAAGTGGGACAAAACTCACTTAACAAATGTCTCATTTAACAACAGAAATTTTGGGCTCAATTGTGGTCGTACGTCGAGGGCTACCTGTATACCACCACAGGATGCCATCACCTTGACTAGAAAACGTAGAGGAGGTAACACAGAAAAAAATATATACTCTTTGTACCATAATTCAACAATTGATTATAAATGTCTATGGGATACATAATTCACTTTGGACAGTTTATGTACTGCATACTGTCATTTCTTTTATTTTCATTGCCTTGTTGTAATATGTAGGTATACATTTCTAGAGTTTATTACCCCATATTTCACCGGTCCAAGACAAAAATCACCTAAAAGTGAGGTAGCTTCACAGATACTTGAACAGATCAGAATAGTCACTGCTAAATGTTTATAATTCCATAGACCTCCTAAAGTGTGCAATAATATTCTGCAAGGACATCTGTTATTGCAGTTCACATCAAGTGGAAAAAGAGAGGAAAGTACATTGTAAAATTGACTGAAATATGTGGCACACAGTGAATGTAAACATTAAGCTTACAGCTAAGGAAACATACGTGGCAAAGGTAAATAACTGTCGGCATTCTGGCACAAAGCTATAATTATGGTAATCATATTTTTTATCTTAAATACCTATTCATCAAAAGTCTTGCTGGAATAGATTATCTCTATCTCTACTGAAACATTCAGTTTGTTCTCCCTAAGGCAACATAAAAGGACAAATGAAAAAGCAAAATTGTTCTGATAGCTTCCATACAATATATTTGTAGAAGAACACAAATTTATGGTATTTATGGCAAGATGGAGAACTGCCAGGAGGAGGAGGGGGAAAGAAGAAGAGAAGGAGGAGGAGGAGGAAGGAGAAGGAGGAGAAGGAGAAGGAGGAGAAGAAGAAGGAGAAAGATTTTGCTTTCCCTTTCTCTATTTCATAATCTTCCTTTTTTAAGGAAGTTCCTTTCCATTAACATTTTGTTAATGAAGCATGTTTTGAGTAGAAGCAAAGAAAAAAGTAAGTACGCTTGTGTATGGCACTCTTCCAGTACTTATACATCTCTCAATCTGATCAACTTCTCACTGCTTCCTTCTTTTTATTTCCTCACTGGGAAAAAAAAAAGACTTTTCAGCATCTGCAGCCAAACAGTAAATAATAACATGCAAATGACAACATTAATTCTGGAACAGAAATAGAAATTTAGAAGGGCTCATTTTGTACAGAACTCCTGAAGTGTTTGACATCTCTACAAATAAAGGTTTTACTTGGACGATTTCATGACCCATTCATAAAACCTGGCCTATTTACCAACTTCTTATTAATATCATATTAAAATTATTATTTTATATTCCATGTTCCATAAAAATAATTAAAAATAATTAAAAAGAAAATGTGCTGCAATAAAATATCAATATTTTAAATTATTGATAAACATTTCACTATTTATTATTTAAATCAAATATAGTTTAATTAAGTCTTAAAAATGAGAAGCAGTGTGGTAGAATACATTAAATGCTGAACCATTTAATGAATACATTAAATGAGAACAGCTCAGCTCATTCTCTCATTCTTACTCATTCTCTCTCAGCCCAACCTGTCTCATGAAGTTATTGCTGTGATAGGAAAATTAGGGCTTGTGCTATCCTTACATATAACTGCACATCAAGTAAAATTACTAAATCCTAAACATCTTTCAAATAATAAAAAAAAAGTTTTCACTAACATTCTAAAGATCAGCATTTGTTGGCTTAATCAGGTAAGAATCAGGCTAATAAAATTTACACATGATAAATAAATAAGAAATTCTATAAAAGTACAACTTAAGGGCTTGCTGTCAGTTCTTTCAGATGAGAATTCTCAATGATAGAGAGAAAGGAAGAGTGGTGAGAGAAATCAAGGAAAGACAGACAGAACTAGGGTGTCAAGCACAAGGAAACAAGAATGACATGAGGAGTTACTTAGAATAGTTTCTTTACTGTTGCTCGTCTATAAACAAGAATCTTGCTAAACTAAAGCAAAATCTGCATAACTATCAGATATATCCCATGAAAGGATAGGGAGAATCTATTCTGGCTCTCTTCCAGCATACTAAGGACTCCAAGCCTCTTAGATCCTTAGGAAAGACCCCACTTCCTTCAGGGACTCTGTACCACATCTCACCACATTAGGGATCTGATAAGAAATCAAAGAACTTAACATTTCATCAGAACTTTATATTGATATTCTTCACAGCCCAGTGCTTTCAAAATACAGTGTAAAAAGATCCCAGCCAAATCAGTACAACAACCTATAGCGTTCAGCATTCTGTGTCATACAGTGGTTAACCAGAAGCTCATTCATTTATTCATTCATTCATTCATTCATTCATTCATTCATTCATTCATTCATTCATTCATTCATTCATTCATTCATTCATAAAATTTATTGGCCGTCCATCTTACCATAGGGTAACTCTGGGCAGCTTACAATTATATCTTAGTTAAAACATAAAATGTTAAAATCAAACCTTTTTGATTTTGGACACATGGGGAGGGAGGGGATGGAGGGGCGATCTGTTAAGTTCATTGTTGAGCAGTATCTAACAGCAGTCTCACTATTTAGTGAAGTTCTTTAGCATCTTTCTAAACCTGTCCTCACTGGAACCATCACTGGATACATTGGGGACCTCTACCACATCCAGTGCTGATGAATTCTATACATTGCTTATGTTTTCTGCAAAATCACAGTTCTTTTTGTAGACCCTGCATTTAGAGTCAATGAATAGCCCGTAGGTTCTCATATTGAGAGAAACAGAAAAACCTCTATCCCATGCCTGGTATAGTTTTATGTAACTCTTAAATATCTCCCCCCCTCTCCCCCCACTTCTTACTAAATTTAAAGTAAGAAGTTTAAGAAGAATTAAGTAAGAAGAATTTAAAGTAAGAACTAAATTTACTAAATTCCAATGTTTACTATTTTGTTTCTTAATGACTTTTTCTATACTTTGTTCTGGCATCCCTCTTCTTGAGAGGAGAGCTCCACAAGAACAGTTTTTTCCCGAACGCCATCACTCTGCTAAAACAATAATCCCCTCACCACTGTCAAACTATTCACTAAGGCTGCATTACTATTACTATTAATCTTCTCATTGTTCCTATCACCCATCTCCTCCCACTTATGACTGCAGGACTGTAACTTGTTGCTTTTATCCTTACGATTTATATTGATATTGATTGTTTCCTGATTGCTTATTTGTACCCTATGGCAATCATTAAGTGTTGTACCTCATGATTCTTGACGAATGTATCCTTTCTTTTAAGTACACTGAGAGCATATGCACCAAAGACAAATTCCTTGTGTGTCCAATCACACTTGGCCAATAAAGCATTCTATTCTATTCTATTCTATATTGCTGCATGATGGCTGTGCTGGGACCCACATCCGAGAAATGCCTGGGAAAGTGGACCCAGTTCAGCAGAAACATTTACAAGGCAACAGCACACGCTCCTCAGCAATGTGTTTTCCCTTCAGAATTAGGATGGCATGATTTATGATGGTTTTACAGAATTGTTAAGTTTTTGTGGCTTCATAGCATGACTGATTCATATTCAGATGTTGGTGTACTTTACCTACTAGATATTTCTCTGTGAAGTTATAATATATCACAGTCTCCCTAGGGCAATTCTGATTTTAGAGAAAGAAAAAACAGAACGAGAGAGGGAACGTCCTGCTAATCCTCGTATTTGCCTGAAGAATAATCTCATGTCATGTCCTCAAATATCTGGAAAGTGAAAATAAAGCTGATGCCAAACCTAGCAGAGTCTTTTCATCAAAATATAATGTTTCACAAAAGTACATAGAGTAGCACTTTACTATTCTTCTCCTGTATCTTTTAGAAAAATCCATTGTAGTTCTCTGTTTTCCAGTATTGTATATCCTAAAGTAGGAAAGATTATTATTGATGTTTTCTAACCCAGTTGCATGAATGTTGTAGGATACAGTTACAAACCACCCTTATGCATTTTATCCTGGAAACACAAACACTGGCATTGTCTTAAAGGTACTGTCGAGGTTGCTATTTCTATTACTTGCTCATTTATTGGAAAAGATTATATTCGATGGAAGATTACTTTGACCTTTTCTTGGGATTATTGCTGATATTTTCATCCACAAGGTAGAAGAGAGAAAACAATACAGAGAGATTAGTGTAACTTCATTTTTGAATTTCTGTGCTGCAGCATAAATCCTTCAAATAAAGGGCACTCTTCTTTTCCCACCAAGTACATAGTTAGAAATGAAGAATGATGGACAAGAGAGATTAGGAAATATCATGTTTTTCCTTGCTTAAATTTCATTCAGTTGAGCATACTAGGACCAACACTCTTTATACTTTATATAAATGACCTTTGCGATCACATTATAAGCAACTGTGTTCTCTTTGCCGATGATGTAAAACTTTTTAACACCACCAACAACACTGCTACCCTTCAAAAAGACCTCGACTTTGTGTCAGAATGGTCGAACAACTGGCAACTCCAAATCTCAACCAACAAATGCTCTGTCCTACACATTGGCAAAAAGAATCAGAACACTAAATACAAGCTGAATGGACACGACCTTGCAGATGACCCTCACTCTGTCAAAGACCTTGGAGTAGTCATATCTAATGATCTAAGTGCCAAAGCCCACTGTAGCAACATTGCCAAGAAGGCACTAAGAGTAGTCAACTTAATCCTGCGTAGCTTGTTCTCTGGCAGCATTACACTGCTAACTAGAGCATACAAAACGTTCGCTAGACCAAGTCTCGAATACAGCTCACCTGACTGGAACACACACTGCATATCGGCTATTAATACAATTTAGAGAGACCAAAAATATTTCAAGAGAAGAGTCCTTCACTCCTCCAATGATTACTTCAGCTTCAACCACAACAATACACGAGCACACAACAGATACAAACTCAAAGTGAACCGCTCCAAACTCGATTGCAGAAAATACAACTTCAGCAACAGAGTGGTTAATGCCTGGAACTCACTACCTGACTCTGTAGTTTCCTCCCCAAATCCCCAAAACTTTACCCTTAGACTATCTACTGTTGACCTCACCCCATTCCTAAGAGGTCTGTAAGGGGCGTGCATAAGGGCACCAGCGTGCCTACCGTCCCTGTCCAAATGTTCCCTTTTATTTGTACCTATCTTATGTATTCAAATAATGTTCTACTTATGTATATTATCAAATACGTACTTGACAAAATAAATAAATAAATAAAATGCTCATATCAACTTGCAGACCAGTGTTATATTTGTGTTCCATGTAGAACTCACTCAGTTTATATTAATGGAACAAAACTGCCAACTAAATTACAATTTTCCTTCAATATCTGTATTCTTCCAATTAAAAGAAAAGTAAACATAAACATGGTGTTCACCATTTCATTATTAGGGAAAAACAAATTCCTTGTGTCACACTTGGCCAAATAAAGTATTATCTCCCCTCCTCTCCTCTCCTCTCCTCTCCTCTCCTCTCCTCTCCTCTCCTCTCCTCTCCTCTCCTCTCCTCTCCTCTCCTCTCCTCTCCTCATTCCATTCCATTCCATTCCATTCCATTCCATTCTATTCTATTCTATTCTATTCTATTCTATTCTATTCTATTCTATTCTATTCTATTCTATTCTCTGTAATTACAAGAATGCATTGATTAAGCAAAATTACATGCAAAAATATATCTATGAGGAGATGCATATCTCAGAAGAAAATGACATAGAAGCACATAAGGCACTTTGCTGGCAGCATTTACAAAAAACACAGAAAAAACAAAACACACATTGATGCCAAAATGCAATGGAAGAAAGTAAGATTGGAAAAACAAATTAAATAAAACCTGAACAGAACAGAAATTGACCATTTTGTTTAGCCCTAGAGAGAATGGCATATTTTTTTCATTATCCATCTCACAGCATATTGTAATCTTTGGACACCTACTGTGAAAATCCTACAATAGACTACCGTCATCTACGGTAAAAACTCAGAAATAAGAAAATGGCATAACTGCCCATTTATTTTCCTTGCATGACATCTAAATCAGTTGTCTGATTCATTCTACTAGTAGTCAAGCCTGGTGAAATGTAAGACGTAAGCTGAAAATAGAGATGAGATTATACATTCTGCAGATATCGAAGGTGATTTAACATGGGAAATGAACAAGTACATGTGAATGAGCAACACCAAGACATCAAGTTCTAATTCTTAAGAAAAAAGCCACCTATAAGCAAATATACAGTAACTAAATCAGGGTGGGAAAATCAAATGGCCTGCCTAAGAGGATGTAACTATTGATTGGATCTCAGTGCAATGCTGATTTTATTAAAAAAAAAGTTCCTTGAAAATTAGATGAATCTTTGAATCCATTTAGAGACTCAGAAATTTTAGCTACTGGTAGTTTTACAATTAAAAATGATGTGTTCAAAACTTGTTTTATTTCCTTCCCTTTTTTAGAAATACAATGTTTGATATTTGCAAAAATTCAGAGGACTACAAAATGAGTTTGATGTTCTTTTGGAAAAGGGTCTGGGGTATTATTTTTCCATTTTCTGACAGAATGTAAGGAGCATATAATTGCATGAACTGATGGTGAAGCTTTCTGTCTTCCTAATTATTTGTACATAAATGTGATTTTATGTACAAATTTGCACCAGTCAAAACTTGAGCTCAGTACTATTTTGTAGGGTGCAAGTTCTGTACTTTGTACAAACTATTTTTCTTTCTCATATTTTGCTGGAATGGAAAAATGTTCAGGATGATTCTCTTTCCTAGCTGGGAAGGAGCTTTCAAGACATTTAAGCTCTTTTCCTCCCAAATGTTTCCTCTTTTATATTGTTTAATATAACCCTTTGTGTGATTTGAATACACAGTTGCTTCAAAAACCAAAGACCATCCTCACATTTTCTAAGAAATTAATTCTTGATGCATAAAAGTGACAGAAAATAATTATGTAAATTGCCAGTGTATATGTAATATATGCCTATGTAATACCTGTGTTTCCCCGAAAATAAGACTGGGTCTTATATTTTTTGGCCCCAAAATAAGCACTAGGGCTTTTTTTTTTTCCCCATGTATGGAAGGCCCACTTCTTCTGCTTGCTTGCAGTGCCGCTGCCATGAGATGGGGGAATGGAGCTGCCTCATGCGCCCCATACCAGCTTACCTCAGGGTCCCTGCAGCCAGGCCATCCATGCCCCGACACCTGCCTCACCTCACGGCCATAGCACCAGCCAAGCCTCCTTCATTGCAGCCATACAAGCAAAGAAGTGGGCCGGCGGCCACGCGGGTCCTGCTGCACATGGCTGCTGGTGCTGCCGCCACAAGGCAGGTGTTGGGATGTGGATGTCCTGGCTGCGGGGACCCTGAGGTAAGCTGGTGTAGGGCACATGAGGCAGCTCCACCACCACCCTGCCTCACCTCACAGCAACGGCACCATGAGCAACCAGATGGAATGGGTGGGTTGCCGGCTGTGCAGGCTCTTACGTAGGACTTACTTTGGGGGTAGGGCTTATATTAGGTGCAAGTGTAAAAAAACATGCTAAGTCTTATTTTCGGGATAGGTCTTATTTTCGGGAAAACAGGGTATATATATGTATATGTTTGTATATATGTATGTGTGTGCATACGTATATATACACACATCTATCCATCCATCCATCCATCCATCCATCCATCCATCCATCCATCCATCCATCCATCCATCCATCCATCCATCCATCCATCCATCCATCCATCCATCCATCTATCTATCTATCTATCTATCTATCTATCTATCTATCTATATATATAATGTTTAGGTGTTAATTATATGTTTGTATATAAATATGTAATACATGCCTTTGTTATTGTTCAGTCGCTAAGTCATGTCCAACTCTTCATGACCCCATGGACCAATACATGCCTTGATGAAAGTAAAAAGCATATGGAAGATGTCTGAGGACAAACCAATGTGCCTGGATTAAAGCATGTCTTATAGACTATCTCCACCATCACTTCTCAAATACTGCCCTTCAGTTAAAGTGGCAAATTGGACAAGTATGATAGAACCACAACAATACAAACTTGAAATGCCTCTGAATACGATCAGGTCAGAAAATACATTGTATGATTTCTTTCACATAGTCTGGTTACTGAATTAACCTACCCTTTGAGTTTCTCCAATATGCTAAACCATGAACTAGCCACACAGATTGGACTAGCATAGCATATTGAACCTTTTAGAAAAATCTATCCAATCTTAATTCCAACCAATCTGAGCATGTTGGGCTAATGGAGCTACAGTGGAACTTCTAACCAGATATGCACGTTTGTATGTGTCTCTTTTCAGGAACTCAGGAATGTGGTGGATATCAGAAGAGAAAAGTATAAACTAAACCTGGGTAGTGACAGAACTGAATCATGACTGAATTGGAATTAAAGGGGTTAATCTTTCATTTGGGAATATTCCTGAGAGCTGGGGAAAGGAGGAAAAAAAATCTGCTGCTACTCTCAGATATACCTATTGTAACTCTTAGGCTCTCATGTTTTTCCCTTGTCTTTTTAATTCTGTAGAAATAGAAATCTAAGATATATCTGCTGCATGTATGCAGAGTAAGAGTTTGTGGTTTCTTTCCACTTTAATATCTTCAACTTTTGAAAATCTAGAAAATGCTTTAAAGGCTGACTTCAAAGTTAACCTTAATGTTTCAGCTGTTTGTTCAACCATGTGAATAAGCTGATATATGAAATGGTGTCAGCTAAGGAAAGGACTTGCCCTTTCAGGAATTTGAAGGGTGAAGGGTCCAAGTAGTTGCAATGCTAGAAGCCATGTTGTCTTGTTAACCCCTTCATCAGTTGCATATCAAGTGGGTGAGAGATGGGGAAGGGAGGCAGATTGTAATTTAATTTTAAAAGAATTACACAAGTGTAGAATACAATGAGCTTTCCCTCCAGTACAGCGATTTCTTCTAATGATACATGAGCTCAGGCATACTTTTCCCAATGCAATTCATTTCTGTTCTGCTCCTTTTGATAGTGCAATTAGATCCTTCCCCACTTCAAAGAAAGCCAGTTTGGTATTGTGGTTAAGGTGCTGGCCTAGAAACCAGGAGACTGTGAGTTCTAGTTCTGCCTTAGGCATGACAAACCTCCTGGGGTTTGGGCTGGTTATTCTCTCTCAGCCCAACTCACCTCACTGGGTTGTTGTTGTAGGGAAAAGAGTAGGAGAAAGGAATATTAGGCATGTAAGGAATATTAGCCATTACCCTCCACCTAGAAACTAACAACCTACTTTCTAACAAACAATTTGGTTTCAGGAAAAAATTATCCTGTAATCTGCAACCCCTACACTGCAAAAACATATGGACTACACAACTCGATCAGGGTAAAGCAATAGACGCAATTTACATAGACTTTTGTAAAGCCTTTGATTCAGTGGTACATGACAAACTACTTCTGAAACTAAAATCTTATGGCATCTCTGGACCCCTACATGATTGGATAACTGCGTTCCTGTCAAACAGACAACAAGTGGTTAAAATAGAGAGTTCTCTATCAAATCCTGCACCTGTCAATAGTGGTGTCCCTCAAGGCAGCGTTCTAGGACCAACACTCTTCATACTTTACATAAATGACCTTTGTGATCACATTATAAGCAACTCAGTTCTCTTCGCCGACGATGTCAAACTATTTAACACCACAGACA
>QLTV01001700.1:3174932-3185309 GCA_003457575.1 Thermophis baileyi
AGTGTGGTTTCACCCAGTTTATATGTATATTTTTGGTTTTTCTTACCTAAGTATAGGACTTTACTTTTCTCTGCATTGAATTTCATTTTATTATGAAAATTATTATAGGGCCCAGTGTTCAAGTCTGTCAAGATCCATCTGGATCTTGAGCCTGTCCTCTGGGGTGTTAGCTATTCCTGCCAGCTTGGTATCATCTGCAAATTTGGTTAGTTCCACTTATATTCCCTCATCTAGGTCATTTATGGCTTAATGCTTATGCTTAACTGGTTAATAATTCTGGGACTGAATTTTTGTGCCCCTGTATTTTGATGAACACCAGCTGTTACTACCATAGTAACCTGAGTTATGACTGATGTTGCCTGTGGTTTGCTGGGGTGAACAAAAGATGGAGCCCCCTCCTGCTGTCCTAATTATTAGGGCTGTGCACCCTTCAAAAGTGACTGAGAAGCACTTTGCTCTTTGAATTGAGGACAGCCCTCTTTGCTATCCACTTAAGCAGCCTGGTTTCTCCCCCCCCCCCTCTGATTTCTGTGTCAGCCTAAAAAATAGGTAGAGCTGCTTCAAGAAGTCCACTTAGCTGAACACAACAGTTTCTTTGTTTCAGGTTTTGCATGAAATGTAAAAAAAGAAAAAAAAGAAAAAAAAGAAAAAAGGATAGGCTGCTTCAATGAGTACCAGAGAAGATCTCTGCTCGCTCAAGAAACAAAGCCTTTGTTCTGAATATTTTTGTAGTGCAAACAGCCTTACATCCCTCTCTAAGATTTTACCATCAGCTTCATGTTGAAACTTGGTCCTCCTCATTTGCCTAAGTATGGTTCTTCAGGGCACAATCAGCTGCCAGAATCAGATCATTTTCTCAAATGCACAAAGGACCTTGTCAAAGATAGTGTGCAGTCTTTCCCAGTTAAGTTTTACTTGTATTATGTACAAGGTATTTCACCTATGAGCACCCAATCTGAAAAAGGCAAGCAGATTTGCTAGTCTTTATATCTCTTTGATTTTTAAGATCAGAAGGATCACAGGCTCTTTTATACAACTCCAAGCTGAAACAGCTTCTGTCTTCTAATCTGTCTTGGAGACCTACTGCTACTGGGAACCGATGCCTGAAGCAGTGTCAGGGTGTCATGCCACATAATATTGCTGCTCTGAGGCAAGTGCATGACTTAGCCACACACATACAAAAAAGGGTGAAATTGTGTTGTGATACTGTCATGACACCCCTTGCCCATCCAGTGGATGCTGCTGCTTGTTTTAATAGTGCAGTTCACATACATTGGTCGTAGCTTGTGAATGTCCAAGTGATAATGGTCATGAGTGCTTTTTGCCTTGGTGACATCAAGACTGGCTTAGTGCCATATGCTGTGTAGAATATTTGACTATTCCACTTCATTCAAAACTAAAATGTAAAATTCTTAATTCATGATGTTATCTATATAAAACTCGCATTTTCCAAGTTCATTGATATCGAGTTTGTTTCATTAGAAATCATCAGTGGTGATTAACAATTATTTCAGATGAATAGATAAACTCATATTGGAAGAGACATTCCTTTGAAAATTGTGATTCCTGGATTTCATAGTCTGGGAATTTGATGACTTGTCTCCTTCAAGGTCAGCTTGCTTTACCACTCAGTTCATCATTGATGGCCTGATAGCCACATTGGGCTGTAATTTGTGAAAGATGTAACACACAAACATGCACACAGAGACAGACACAACCTCTAGTACAGGGGTCCCCAACCTGTGAGCAGCGGCCCACTACTGGGTCATGGCCTATTTGCAACTAGGCCATGTGAGTGGTGGGCTGGTGCGTATTCAGGCACGCATGTGCCCCACTTACATGAGGGGTGGGCACTAGAACTCACAGCCCCACTCGTGTGAGTGGCGGACACCAGCACCCACCGCTCACACAAATGAAGCTGTGCACACACACACACGTGCACCTACCCTTCACACAAGACCATCCTCTCTCCCTCCCCCCCACGCCAGGCTGCCAACCTGGAAAGGTTGGGGGACGCTGTTCTAGTATATTTTGTCAAATAAAAAGTAGTACCAATAAGCTCCCTTCCTATTAGAAAAAATTCTAAACTTCATTTAAAAAAAAAAGTGACTATACAATCTAATTAATAAAGAGATAGGAGATAGCTATGCCATCTGCTCATCAGGTCTTCAATAAAAAGGGAAAAGAATACACACATGTACTCTGCAGCGATCACATCTGTTGCCTACAGCTTAAACTTGCAATTTCTCTGGAAGTAACCATGATGCTCATCCACCTGTAATTCTAATGTGTTTCCACCTCTATACAGTTCAGCACTGATTTTTTGCACTTACCAGGTATTAGACAGATGCTTTGTGTGTGGCTTTTCTCACTCAAGCTGAATTTCACTGCATTTTCAATTACAAAGGATGGGGTCTTTTATTTTAATGTCAGGCACATAATTAACAGGCGCTAAGAAGCTCTTTTCATATTCCGTTGAAATACAGGGAAAATTTGCAAGATGTCACTGCCTTTATATTGCTTTGCCTCCAAATTAGAAAAATGAGCTGATAAAAGCATAGCCAGACAGTTGGCAATAAACCAGTCTTGCTATAATTAAAGAAATAATGACTCTGAGAGGATGTGAATTACTTCAGTATTATGCAATCACCAGTCAAGTGCCTTTGTTCCAGAGGATCAGTGTTCGGGTTAAAATCAGAATGCTCTGACATTCTGCTTACTGTCCTTCCCCTGACTTCAAAAAACACAAATTTATGCAGTCTTTGAAACTGCAGTGAATGAGACTGAGAAGTGAATGCCTATGCTAGCTACTTTTTCAATCGTAGTCTTATATTCCTAAACAGGAATATAACTAGTGTAGTTACATATACTGTAATAGAATTTAACTACTGTATGTAACTAGATCAGTAATGGGTTGCAAATCCCGTCGCTACCGGTTCGTGTGCATGCGATGCTTCTGCGCACACGCAGAAGCATCCGGGGTGGGGGGGCGGAGCCTCCTGCCGCCGCCGCTACTGGTTTGTAGATCCGGGCCGTACTGGTAGCAACCCACCGCTGAACTAGATCCATCCATAAAGTCACTTAACTGGTAATCTTAAACATGGACTAGTCTAAAGAGCATGTGTGTCCTGAGCAGAGAAATATGAAATAATATATGTGGTATGGAGATCCTTATACACCAGTGGTGGCTAACCTTTTTGGCACTGAGTGCCGACACAGGAGTGCGCATGTGTGCGTGCGCACCGGACCACCGAAACCCGGAAGAGAGCAGCTGGCTGGTGTGCATGTGTGCGCGGCCAGCCACTCTCTTCCGGGTTTCGTCACATGGATGCGTGCTGGCTAGCTGGTCTCTGTGCATGTGTGCGACGGAACCCGGAAGAGAGCGGCTGGCCACGCGTGCATGCGTGCTATAACTTGCTGCACTTCCGGGTTCTGTCATGCGCATACGTGAATACCAACTGGCCAGTGCGCATGCGCGTGGCGGAACCTGGAAGAGAGTGGCTGGTTGTGCGCATGCGCACCGGATCAGCTGATCTTCATGCATGCGTGCGATGGAACCCGGAAGTGCAGCTGGCAACGGCGTGCATGCCCACAGAGAGGGCTCTGCGTGCCACCTGTGGCACGCGTGCCATAGGTTCACCATCACAGCTATACACCATGCACTGTCCTGTCTGTCAGCCATCCAGGTCATAGTTGTCTCAAAGGTGTTTTTTTTTTTCTTCAAAAGGCAACTGGACTGTTTTTTTTTTCCCTTGAGGACGAAAGTCTCAGCTATAAGTCTTCCAGTCTCAACAGTCAGTACCTATCCTTCCATCCCACTGACATCACACTAATAAAGCTTCTTGGATGAGAAGCAAAATGTTATATTCTTCTTCCTCAAGAAAAAAAAAACAGTCCAAAGGAAAAAAACCACATATGAGTTCCAGTTCCAAGTACAGTCATTTAAACAAGGGTGAAACCTTCCCCTATTAGATGTCCTCTTTAATTTCCTGATGGATAAATGGCTTATTGTCAGTGGTTGGTTGGTTTCCCCCCCCCAACAGATATAAGCCATATAGCAAGAGCTGTCTGCTTTCATTTCCACCTATGCTGTAGGAACTCCATCTGTTGAAAACAAGCAGTAGATGACAGTCCTGGCAAATTGATGTCTGTTGAGTTCCAAAGAATTGGAATGACTGAATGACTGAACAAGAGACTCTGGTGTTTGATTTCCCAATATCCAATCAAGAACTTTGCCAATGAAATATAGCTGGGGATGGGCAGGAGAATTCATTTCTCTGAGGAATGATGTTCTGTTCAATAGAATTCATATCAACGGACGCTATTTTCACTCAGAATTTCCTCAAAATAAAATAAAAAAAAATTAATAGAATAAATAAAATAGACATACGACATTTCAAAGATTTTACATGGCTTAAAACATTATCACTGTCTAAGCTGAAATAAATTAACACAGTCCTTAACACTGATATTCAGTATGACCTATGTAAAACTCCAATATGTATAGACCAGATCAAGCTTACTTTAATACTTCTGGAACACTTCTCACTTGCCTGTAGTACCAATGTTTACTTTTTCCTATTATTAGAAGAAGGAAGATGAAATAGCATCTTGATATAAAAGAAACTTTGCCACTGTGTGTTGGCAGAAATAGTGTCTTCTACATGTTTTTGTGCTGTACCTTCTAAATGAAGCCAACCTAATAATCCTTGCCTTACTGTATTTTCCTGATAACAGTCAAGAACATGTTACTCCTCTTAGTTGACAATTGCCAAATACTGTATATCTAGAAGACACTACATAACCATCAGATACCTAACTGGTTAGCAATCTTGTTAACTTTAACCCTTCCATGGATGTTTGTTTAAAACTTTTTAGTTATCTACAAAGGGTTTATTTATGAGCCTTTTACAACTAACATGGCACATTATGTTCTTTGCTCCTGGGCAGCTGGCCCTAAGTACAAAATGTAACATTATTATTTTTTTAAATTTATGCTTTCTCCAAATACTTTTCAACCACAAAAACAGGATCCTAGGTAGTTTAGAAAAACAAAAAATAAAAAATTAACAGGAAATGCTCACCTAATCACACTTCCAAATAGTTGGTTATTTTAATAATGATGATCTTGCAAGGTATTAATAACATTTTATAAAGTCTGTATTTTTTTTATTTTCCATGACATATAAACTGTCATACATTTCCATACAGTGCTGATTCTCTTAACAGATGAACAGTTTTTATAGTTAATAAAATCACCAGAACAATTACAAAGAGAGAGAGAGAGAGAGAGAGAGAGAGAGAGAGAGAGAGAGAGAGAGAGAGAGAGAGAGAGAGAGAGAGAGAGAGAGAGAGAGAGAGAGGGGGTTAGATAGATAGAGNGAGATAGAAAGAGAAATAAAAAGAAAAAGAGATGTTATTTTAGTTAATGAGTAACAAATTTGGATTTATGAATATTGAAAAGAATACTTCAATTTCCTCTCTCAAACAATGTGTTGATCTAGGAAGTCTAAGACAGGAAACCATGATTTATACAGTATATGCCTTTGATTAAATCTCTCAGATATGAGAACTTGGCAAAACATTTTGTCATGATCTAAACAGTAAGCATTGGTTATATCAAATGTTGGCTTCCACTTAAATAATATTACCTGCGGCCAAAATACACAAAGAACAAGGCTCAAAACTGTCCAAGATTGTAAGGCAGCCTTTCATGTTAGTGACTTGGTGACTTACAGTAGAGTAATATTTAACTAAAATGTTACACCATGTGTTAGAGACATATTGCTAAACCAATTCTATATTACCGTAGGAGCAATCATCTATGAGCAATTTAATGGACAAAACCGGTATTGCAGATAAGAATGAACTGGCAAACATACATAGAAGTAATTAATATGCTTTGTAGAATGCATCCCATTTAATTTATTCTAATAATCTTAATATTGGTTTGATTATCAGCAAAACTATACATAATCTTCAGCTTGTTTGGATGTTCTAACTGGATGGGTGCAATTGACTGAAGAATGGTACACTCCTTTTTCCCTCTTCCATCATGAGGTTTACTGTCCTGCATTGGAAATTTTCAAACGTAAGTTGGATAGTCATCTATCAGGGATGGTGTAATGAATTTTGCAGTGTGCATTGGATTGGACTTGATGACCTCCTGGGTCCCTCTCAACTCTATGATTTTCAATTGATTTTGATGGATGTCCAGAGTCATAAACATTGGTTAGATGTACAAACCCCTTATGAATTATTTCTGGATCTCATTCTTGGAGAAGGCCCCTGTACACTTACCACTATTCCAGTGCAGATGACAATTAAGGAAGCTGAATTTATCTGAGGTTGGGGCGTACTTGAATTATACATGAGTGTATATTTGCCAGCATGTACCTCTGAAATGCAGTGAGTTTAAAATTATTTGTCACCGACTGTGATCCTCCATCACTAGATTTCAAGCTAAAAATAATCCCTTAAGCATGCAGTAGAATACAATGCATGTTTTACTCAGAGGATAGCACCTTTATCTAGGCATTCAGAAGGGCTCTTTAGAATATGTGTTTGGTAATGCAGATAAGATTTTTCATTGTTAACAAATAAAGCCAGAAATAGTTGTGTTTTATTTCTACTCCATCTATGAATTATCTTTAAATAGAATTTAAAAGAAGAAAATTTTGTTAAAATTATGTGAATGCTCTGGTGAGCAAAAATCAAATGTCAAAACTTTTACAGAAGTCTTTCAACATTTTTTTTAAAAAAAATATGGATCAGTTTAATTAATGTTTTTCTCTTTACAATATAGTGGTGTCAGCAGCTATCTTGAAAAAAAAATTGTCCAGAATCTAAAAGCTGTTTTGATAAGTCTTTTAAAAGTAGGAGAAAACATACGTGAGAAACCTTATCAAATGTCTGGTTTGGAGGGATGCTTTAGAGGTATCTTAAATGTGCCTTGGATTAGTTCAGTAGCTGTGAATTAGCTTTAGTGGAATGTGTTCTAAATTGGTGATTTGGCAGTGACATCCAGATTACTGGGGGATAGTCTATTCTAAAATATTCTTAAGTTTCAGACATCTTTAGGATACCATCAGACTGTTCTGGAAACATGTATTTCCTTTCATCCCACACCTATGTTAGAAAGAGACATGTTTCTTCTTGCAAATTTGTAACTCTTTAATTCTATTTGAGTTTCCAAGAATATCAGCTATTTTGCTTCTCCTATTTCAGGCTTTCTGTACTTCCTTCCTTTTTCGATTTCCTTAGATATTTTTAGCTTCCCTTTTAGGACTTCGATAACTCTTTCAAGGTTGTTAATGTAACACAAATTTGTACACCAATCTCATTGCTCTTTTTAGAACATTCTGACACTAGATAATTTGGGAATATTATTATGCTAACTGGATTCCGTGTTATTTAGGGTATTTAATGAATTGTGCCTCAAAGCACATGGGTCTTCTACGAACCTAGTAGAGAATCATAGCCTTGTTAGGGCAATTTTTAAAAGGTAATGAGATTCCAATCATTGAGGCATCTAAACCAGCTTCAATGCTCAGCTGGCAAGGAGACACTTTAGAAATTTTTTATTAAGGTGAATATGAATCCTATGTTAAAGAAACACCCTTCTATCCTTTGAAGGATGTGTACTCCAAATCTAATTTATAAATAAAGAACAAAAAAAGGGCTTCACAGTTCTCCATTACATATATTTATACCTGGGGATGCTGTATAGCCAGCAACTATTCCTCACAAATGTGAAATATGAATGCACAGGTGAGCTTATGTTAGGCAACAAAATTTCTGTAATCTTATTTTCCCTTCTTATATCTGAGCTACACAAAGTGTTTATTCTTGTGTTATCCTCCCCTAGGAAATCAAAATGTGCTGACAAATGTGATGGAACCTTCACTGCATAAGCAGTGAAGCCTTGAATATTTTTTTAAGATTGTCAAGCTGAGTGAACTACAGTTTATTTCAACTCCCCAAAATCTAATCCAAACAATCCTTTTGTTAGGAAAGCTGATAATGGGATGAAATTGAGAGCAGCAGTGTCCATGGAGGGTGAGACAATCTGCAAGATGGTGGCCATGGCCTCACAACAAAGCCCCATCTATTTGGTACATGCTTTGACATTGCATGCATATAGAAGAGAGGTGGAGCTGCAGTCATGACAAAGTCGTCTTGAATTTTGACTTTCTTTTATCATTGAGATGATGCCCACAACTGAATCTTGTACTAATCAGAGTGATGTCCATGTTAAAATATTCATGAATTGGGAGAGCCATGGTAACAAGGTCAGCCAATGAATAGGCATAGCAACTAAGTCAGCCAATGGGAGCTTAAACACATCTGAGTCTGGGCAGAGAATTGAAACTGAAACTTAAGCTAGAAGGCTGGGTGTGGCTCAGCCCACTCTGTACTCTGTCTGCTCTGAACTCTGAACTAGAAACTGCTTGTAACTGCTGCTACATTAAAGAAGAACTATGCTACTGGTATTGTAAATACTCATCTGTTATTATGTATATAAAGAAGTTAATGAATTCAGCTGAATCAGTTATCTGTGTGTGTTTCTGGATTTAATTTCTGCAACAAACTCTGACAGTACAATGTGATTTAAGGACTTTTGCAATCCTTGAGATTATCATTCAATGCATTTAAATTCTTTTTTACTCCTTCTAGGGATCTTGGAAACTGCAGTTGTACAACACAAGTAAAAGATCAACAGCTCAAAACCCTTAAAAACCCTATAATTGTGTTTTCAAGGATTCTTGAATTATTTTAAAAATGAAGTTTCTGTTATTTTGCCGAAGAGATAGTTGAAAGGGTCCTTTAAAAACTTTAAATTCATGTTAGCTTTTATCTCAGTAAGGATTTAATATAATATCTACATATGCATAAGGCCTGTTGGATATACAGCCAAAATTTGTACCCATATTTATTCTTGAATTTAGAAGTTATGTGGATGAGCAGAATGTTAGCACAGAATATCAAGATGGATTATGTGATGGAAAGTTGACACTCAAACAGTACTGAGTCACCTGCTCAAGTCTGACTCAGCCTTATATCCTTCCAAGGTTGGTAAAATGAGGACCCAGATTGTTGGGGCCAATATGCCAACTCTGTAAACCGCTTAGAGAGGGCTGTAAAGTACTATGAAGTGGTATATAAGTCTAAGTGCTATTGCTGTTTTCTCTTTGAGATTAAATTACTAAATATACATCAAGGCAACCATTTACAAATAATGTATACAAATAATATATCTAATCTCTTCATGATTTGATAAAATAAAGAGACTTTGATTTCAATTGCTCAGCACAGATATTGATATAAATTTCAAATGTTTATTCTTGTCTCTATTTTAAAGGTAGGCAGACTTGAATAGGCACTTTACTAATTTGAGTCCAGCTTCAGGGGTAATGAGAGAGGACCCTTATTATTCCATATAATTTTTACTTACTTATTTATTTATTTTAGGAAATTTATATTGCCACCTATTCGCACATGGCAACTCAAGGCAGCTTACAGGTTAAATATGATTATCCATTTTGCAGTCATAATTTTTCACTGCTGTTGTATGCAGATGATACAGCTGCTATTTTTGTATTGAAACTGATACGAGGTAGTAGGACTGTGAATGTTTCAAAAATTATTTGGAAGAGCTTTGGAACTCATACTATTTGGACACACGCAATACCTCCCTCCTGTTTGCTAAAGTAGATGACCTTTTCAGGTTTCCAAACAAGCTAAGGGTGGAAAAAAGAGCTGCTGCCTTAAGGAATCCATTCATTAAAGTTAAATTTTAAAGCATCAGCATCATTTCCCTTCCCTCCCCACCCCCCAGATTCTAGCTTTCTTTTATGCATTACTCAACTGAGGACCACAGCATTTTTGTAGTATGCAGAACTCCATGAAGAAACCACTAAGAAGCTATGAAAATATTGGAAAGCAACATTCATTTTAATTATTCTATTTGCTAATTGGCCTAGGCTACACAATATTATGCACAGTTAGTTAACAGTTTAAAAGTTTTAGGAATCCAGTTTAATCAGCGCTATAGTTGGCATTTGTAATCCAGAAGCCTCTTAACCCCTGAAGTGACTAAAGTGGTATTAATTTGTAATAGTTTATGAAGAAGTAATTTAGGATCCCTTGAATTTAATATTTTGAAGGGAAATTGTACTTTAAATGTAAACATGAGCAGCTGGGCAAATGCTCAGTTGAAAATAGTGAAGCTACTATATCAGTGATGGCTAACCTTTTTCTCGTCGTGTGCTGAAAGCACGCACGCGTGCCGGCACCCATAACGCAATGCGCCCCCCTGTGCATGTGCGCATGACCCCCGCGCTCCCCCTGCTCCCCATGCATGCGCACATGACCCCC
>QLTV01001700.1:3185431-3206455 GCA_003457575.1 Thermophis baileyi
CGCGACCGCCCGTGCATGCGCGCGTCTCCCGCATACGCCCCGCCCCTTCGCACATCCCAAAAATCAGCTGGCCGGTGGGAGGCACGCGCATGCATGCACAGTGGAGCTGAGCTGGGCGACAGCTCGCATGCCCTCAGAGAGGGCTCTGCATGCCAGCTGTGGCACATGTGCCATAGGTTCGCCATCACAGTACTATATGATCATCTTATTTCCATAATGTAATTTTTGTTTTAACTGAATGCCAAATACAAAATTGCCCAAAATGAAATATTTGAAGTAAATTTCTAATAATCAAAATTTGTCTAACTTGATTCCTGAATCTTGAAATATAATTTAAAGATTTGACTTTTCATTAGCTATGTTATTTTTAAATGATGCAATTTTTCTACTTTCATCTCCTCCTGCCCTTCCCCCTCCCAAAACAGGAAGAAAAATTCCAACCATTCCTATTTCAGTGAGGTTTCCACATTACTGGATGCCTGCCTGCTGACTTTTGGAAAGAGGGGAGGTTGAGCTGCAGTCCTGATCTTTTAAGTGCTGCTTAGATTTGGCCTACTCAGCTAATATATATTGAAGTATTTGTTAGTTTGATAGTCTGAGATGCTACAGTTCTGGGGATTCCAAACTATGTCTGTTGTATATTTAAAGGGAAGATATATTGAAATATAAGTAATCCTCAATTTATGACCATTCATTCAATCACTGTTCAAAATTAAGATGGCATTGAATAAATGGTGGTTATTATTGTTCCTCGGAGTTCTGGCAATCCCAGAATCCTTATAGTCATGTGTTCTGGGCTCTTGACTACCAGCTTGCACTTATGACTGGTTGTAAGTGCCCCATTATCACATGTTCGTATCTATTGATTCAATAGCTACCAAATTCAACACTGTCACACTCACTGTCGCCAGTGTTGAATTAGAGGTTTGCAGGCTGACAGAACGAAGAGAGGCTTGAATTTAAACAGGAATTCTTTATTTCTACACTTCAGCACCACAGCTTCAACTCAGTAAAAGAACAGCAACCTGACTTTGACAGCTCCTTTTATAGTGGAGCTGTCAAACTGTTAGCCAATAGAAATGCTTTATTTTCCCGCTAGCCGGCTGCTTGCACTTTAGCCAATCAGGCTTCAGCAAGCAGCCGGCTTGGCTTCTAGGCGGGGTCGTAAGTCGAGGACTTAGCAAAAACGCACGAAGCCGGCTTGGTTTTCTTGGCGGGGTCGTAAGTCGAGGACTTAACACTCTTGGGGTCCTCTTCCATCAGCACTTCTTTAGCACTTCAGTCAGCACTTCTTTAGGTTATTCTTTAGCCACCCTGGATGCCAGGAAGCAGTGCAACACCACCACTACCCTTCCTGAGAATCCTGCACCCTGTCAGAGTAAGTGCCTTGCAAGCAAGTAGAAAGATGCTGACTCTGCAAGCCTCAGTATTGGCAAATGGTGAGTATGGAAATCTTCAGATGTGCATGCTTAGTGGGGGCAGGATTTAAACTGCACAGGGACTGCCTTCAAGTGCTGGAAGTAACTTTAGCATCTGGCTTTGTGCTTCATGAATTGCTGCTCTTGACTCCTACTTCATTTTGACCTTGGAGTGTTCCTGACCAAGTCTCTGGCTCGTGTATTTAGTTATGGACTGTCTGACTCAGATTACGCCTTCTTCTCAGCCTATAGTAAGCTATCATGGATGCACGCTCTTTCTCCTGCTTCTCCAACTCCTATTCTGTTGCCTCCCCCTGCCTAATCCTCCATCTTTCCAGATAAGACTTCCAGACATTTTTACAAGCCTGGTTGCAAACGTATCAGTCCTCCTGATACTCTCCTCCTTCCACAGTCTATGTATTCCCACCCAACACCTATGCAAGCCTCATTCCCAAGCACCCACATTCTGCCTACATTTTGTTTGCTAATTGCATTGGGCATTTTCTCTCTTTGCTGAAGTCAGGATATGAAACCCTCATATCATCATGCATCCTTGTACATCCTTTCCGATGCTCACTGCACCTCCCTTACACCCTTGGGCAGGCTCTTGTGGCAGCAGTCACACACCTGTATGCTGGCCTGCTTACAAGTCACCAGAGACTTGCAATTTCCTACCAGCTTCCTCATTGTCTTATTATATGTAAGAACTCTGCACCATAAAGCCAATGGATTGAAAAAGATTTTGTAACACAAAATGGGATGCAACAATCATCAATTTGCACCTTCTGCAACGTAGTGCCCTCCAGATATGTTGGACTTTAGCATTTAGACAGGATGTCTGAGAATTACAAGAACTTATTGTCATGTCCAAGATCACTTATGATATTGAGCAAATTAATAGGGCTGATTGGGAAGTACAGTTCTATGGCACTACTAAAAATCTCTTCTTACATATTTGGTTTTCAAGGTTGTTGATTGAAGCCACAACAGTTTATGGCTTTAAGACATAGTTTATAGAAACAGTATTGGTATCTTCATAATTATTACAGTAGCAGGTGAATAAGTTACTCTATACTCTTTATGTGCATGACTGCATTTCCACTCACGCTAGTAATACTATTACTATAGCAATAGCACTTAGACTTATATACCGCTTTACAGTGCTTTACAGCCCTCTCTAAGCGGTTCACAGAATCAGCATATTGCCCCCAACAATCTGGGTCCTCATTTTACCCACCTCAGAAGGATGGAAGGCTGAGTCAACCTTGAGCCGGTGAGATTTGAACCGCCGAACTGCAGCTAGCAGTCAGCTGAAGTAGCCTGCAGTACTGCACTCTAACCACTGCGCCACCTTGGCTCCTACTAAATTGTTGTATCATCTGCAAATTACTAAATTTGCAGATGATACAACAGTGGTGGGACTGATCTCCAAGGGGGGTGAGTCTGCCTATCGAGATGAGGTGGAATGGTTGCTTTCGTGGTGTGGAGACAATAACTTGGTCCTTAACACAAATAAGACCAAGGAGCTTACAGTGGACTATAGAAGGAATAGATCAGACATCCAGCCCTTGCTTATCAATGCAGACCAAGTGGAGCAAGTGGCCAGTTTTAAGTTTTTGGGTGTTATCATAAAAGAGGACCTGACCTGGGGCACTCACATTGCAGCACTGGTCAAAAGGGCCCAGCAGAGATTATACTACCTGAGACTTCTCAGGAAACAACAACTGAATGAAACTACCTTAAGAAAGTTCAAAGCATTCTTAAAGATCCAACTCATTTTTGGATCTCTTTTTTTGAACTATTACCATCTGGCAGATGGTACAGGATAATAAAAACAAGGACAAATAGGCTGAAAAACAGCTTCTATCCCAGGGCAATAACCATATTGAATTCTACGGTATAGTGCAATATTGGGTTTTCAATTTCATTTATATAGAATGTAAAGGATGTATGTTTGTGTTTTTATTTTTTCAGTTATAATGTACACTGAAGAAGGCATTTAATTTCGTTGTACCATGTGCAATGACAATAAAGTAAAGTAAAGTAAAAGTAAAAAAAAATCTGTTAAAAAGAAAGATCTGGAAATGGGAGTGAAGTTTCTTTTGCCTTCCAAGAGTGATCTCAGTCTCCAATTTAGTTTGCTTTGGTCATGCGATCACTGATAAGAAACACGCATATCATAATGTAACAAACAAAATATTGAGTGACAAACAAAACACATTTACCTCAATGTTTCACCATAAATTAAGGCAATAAACCAAATGTGAAAATTTTATTTATTTATTTCTCTCCTGTCTTTATTACTTTTATAAATATTATCAAGGTGGTGAACATTCATAATATTCCTTCCGCCTCCTATTTTTCCCACAACAAAAATCCTTTGAGATAGGTTGATCTCATAGACACTGACTGTTTCAAGGTCACCTGGTCAGTTTTCATGCTTAAGGCGGGACTAGAACTCACAGTCTCCTGATTTCTATATGGTGCCTCAACCACTAGACAAAACTGGCTCCATGGCCAGTTTGAAGGAAAAATAGCCAATAACAGAGAATTTTTAAAATTTACATTCCTAGTTTCTGCCTCTTAAATTGAATGGGTAAACATTTGGTTTAGTGCCATTATTTATTTATAAAATGTATAAAGCTGCCCATCTCACCAAAGGCAATTCTGGGCAGTGCACATTATTACTCAAAACCCAGGTTGTCTATAGCCTGTATTTACACAGTGGCAAATTAGGCTTTTTGCTATAAAATGTAAGATACTGCCCAGGTCTTGACAACTGCAAAGAATCAGTTTTATGTTTGAATGTTTCTTCTGACATTCTTTGACCTAGTACATCCAGAAAGTTGTCTCTAAAAGGATTTCCCAGGTCACCAAACCGCAGTTGTTTTGCTTAGAGAACACAGTGGCATGAATGTTACAGCAAAGTCTGTTGTGTTATTTTTCATTTGTTGTGTGGAAACCCAGAGCTTCATTTCCCCCCCATGTTTATTCGAATTCTGTTGATGCCATTATCAATAATGTACTGGCATGCAATGTTACAATCGGGCCATAAATATAATACATGTCTTAACATTCTATTGTAAGAAATAATAGCTTGCTGACAGTGTCATCTAATAAATGTGAATCCAAAAGGATTTTTGGATGCAAATGCTGATCTTCATGGAAATAAAGATATAAAGAAATAAAGATATATTATTTTATTTCAAAGAATATGTTTAATGAATGAAGGCGAATATACGTGTCCCAGGATAATGTAGGAGGATCCGATCTGGTTGGTCACTGGGACCAGAGGTGTACCCTTCCAAGCTTTCAGATTTGTGCTGGGGCCCATCATCAGGGAAGTTCCCTGAAGATGGACCCCAGCATGAGTCCAAAAGCTCAGAAGGCTAAACCTATGGTCTCAGTGACCGACCCAGATTGGATTCTGCAATATGTTTAATGAACATAAACAAATATCACATTCTTAGCAAACTATGTGGAGGCCAAATACACAGCTTTAAGCAGTCCCAAAGGTGCTTTTCCAAGAGGCAACTGGACGTTCTTGTTTTTCTTTGAAGACGTTTCGCTTCTCATCCAAGAAGCTTCTTCAGCTCTGACTGGATTTCGCCATCATACAGTCAGAGCTGAAGAAGCTTCTCGGATGAGAAGCGAAACGTCTTCAAAGAAAAAAAAAGAATGTCCAGTTGCCTCTTGGAAAAGCACCTTTGGGACAACTATGACCTGGATGACTGAGAATCTCCATAGACATTTAGCATTAAGCAGTGTGACCCAACTCTCTGCAACCCCATGCAAACTAATTGATTATCTTATTTTTCTTAATATCACCAGTGTCTGCATGGGTGGTCAAGGGCAAGACTTCTGGTAGCGCAAAAGCCCTGCATTTTTTGTATGTGCATTGATGTTGCACGTAAGTACAAAGAATAGGATTTCAGTCACATTGCCATAACTGTCACCAAGCCTTTTCTGACCAGCCATGCAGATGCTGGTAATCCCCTTCCCCAGCAAAACAAATTACAGTGATAACTTACGTAGTATAAATATCCTGCCCTGAGTTGTCATACATTTGACTGGTTCATTTCTCTTTTTTTTAAAAAAAATTTTTTTGTAGATGCTATTTAGTGTTTTCAAAGAAAACAGATCACATATGATGTTTGATTTCGGACAAGAGTGAACGAAAGGCAAGGGAAGGGAAATCAAAGTAGTGAGATTTGGATTCAGGATTAAGTCAAATCTGAGAAACTAAATAAAACTTTTTTTTAAAATCACCACATCTATAATGGAAGCAAAACAGTTACAGGTAGTCCTCAACTTCCACCAGTTCATTTAGTAACTGTTCAAAGTAACAATGGCACTGAAAAAAGTGACATGACCGTTTTTCACACTTACGGCCTTTGCAGCATCCCCATGATCATGTGATCAAAATTTAGATGCTTGGCAACTGGTTCATGCTTAAGACTATTGCTGTGTCCCAAGGTCATGTGATCACCTTTTGCAACCACCTGACAAGCAAAGTCCATGGGAAAGCCAGCTTCGTTTTACAACCAATTCAATTCAATTTATTACAGTCATAGTCCAGAGACCAGAACAAATAAAAACACTCAGTAAATATACAATTAAAAATTCTAGTATAAAATAATAAATAACAGCTAAAATCTATGATAAAATCCAGTCTGTCAATTACGCATAGTCTAATTATACTAAAATTACAATCCATAAACTGTGTGGCTCATAGCCAGTTTAATACTAAAAAGGAAAGGAATAAGCAGTGCTTACGGGTTTGCCACATTGGTTGTATAAAATAGCTATGGTGGATTAGCTTAACAACTGCAGTCATTCATTTAACAATTGTGGCAAGGAAGGTCATAAAATGAGCAAAACTCACCTAACAAATGTCTAATTTAACAACATAAATTTTGGGCTCAATTGTGGTTGTAAGTCGAGGACTACCTGTATTACATATAATTGCTTCTGATTAAGAAATTTTATTTCTTGGTTAGATCCTCTAAGTTTTAACTGCTGCTTCTATTTCATATGATTTTTATAGCTCAATATTTTTATATTGTGTTTTCTGTTTCATAATCATTACTTTTGTAAGCTGCCTTAAGTGTTTGTTGTTTAAATTAAGACATAAACATTCCTTAATCAAATTAATATAATCCTTTTTGGTTTGCCAATTGTTTTTTGGTAACTGGGGCTCTTATCATGGAATCATGGTGGTTTTCTGGAGAATGTTTCTTGAATTGGAAACCAATTTGATTTTCTGTCTTAAAAATATTAAGTCAGATTGCTATGTTGTGCATAATTACATGAAATAATTCTTTTAAACCAGAGGTGGGCTGCTGGGGGGTTCGCAGGGGTTCGGGAGAACCTCTAGCTAAGATTCTGTGCAGTTCAGAGAACCCCCAAATCCCACTCCTGGCTGGCCCCACCCACCCCGCCCCTCCCAGGAGTCCCCACACGGCCCATTTTGGATGCAGGTAAGTGCAGGGCGTGCATGGAGGCTCAGGGAGGGCAAAAAACAGGTCTACTGGAAGTTCAGGAAGGCCGGAAACGGGCCTGTTTCCAGCCTCCAGAGTGCCTCTGGAGCCTGGGGAAGCCGTTTTCATCCTCCCGGAGTCCGGGGAGGGCAACCCCCCTCCCACCATGGTGCAGGAGGCTGACTAGGCCATGCCCACCATGGCCACGCCCACCCAGCAACCGGGCAGAGAACCCCTTACTAAAAATTTTGAAGCCCACCCCTGTTTTAAACATACATTATGAAAATGCTTTGTATCCCATGAAAGTATCTCCTGAAAATATCCTCTGATGCCAACCAGAATTGACATTGTGCATTGGATGAATGCAGGATGCACAAAAATCTTTTACAGAAGAAAGAAATTGTTACTTTAAAAAAAAAGGTAATATTTTTTTCCCTGTTGTGTTATATATATATTTGCTCCTAGAAGCAGGAGGCTGAAGACACAAGCCTGATAATCAGCCTGAAGATGACGAATGAGACTTCGTCGAAACGTTGCAATGACATCTCCAACTTCACGCAGGAGAAAACCCGAATAACCACAGACCTACATACAAATACCCGCGAAAACCTCAAAAAACATATATATATATATATATATATATATGTATATACATACATACACTTTACACTTTGTTGGATTCAATAGGGCAATGTGAAATCATTTTTCTCTTTAAAAAGCGACTGGAGCCTAAACTAGGATGCACATGACACATTTCATTGTAGAGGTGTCAGCTAGGATTTTGAAGCTCAGAAATAATATATATACAGAAAATATCTCAGAAGCGCTATATAATCTAATAGGAAATTGTTCGCTGGTAGAACGACTATTTTGGACTATATCTGCGAGCACACATAAATCAGCTTCCTGGTAAATGTATTGCAGTTGGGCGGAGAGTTCTCTGATGAAGAATGGAGACTCCAAAGAAAGCTGTCAATCTGTCAGGTATTAACTCGGCAACTGATGCATTCCCTCTTTTTTTTATTTCTAAATAGCTCTGCACACGAATGCATAAAGTGCCTTTACTGGGAACTTCTGGCAAGAGATGAAATGTTATTTCTTGATACTGACCATTTGGGTATCCTTCCCAAATTCTTCTAATGCTGACTTAAAAGAAATTAGAAAGGAGTGTTCTATTTCATTGTCTACATACTAGCTAAACAAATGTTCTTTATCTACAGGGAAGTTTTGAAACTCAAGGACTGAGAAAAAGCAAAGACAATTAATAGAAGCAATGCCAGTGCATTTCAGAAGAATGTGCTAGGTGAAAATCTTTCCCGTTACTAGCAAATCCCAACATTGACTGGGTATTGTGCTCAAACTTTCATACTGATAGATTGTATTTTCCCAACATTGGTGTCTTTTATGCTCGCTGTGAAATTCTCTGACTTGGGAAGGTAATGACAGCTGATAAAAGAAAGCCATTTTTAGATTTATTTTGCATAACTCATTGCACAGAAAATGGAACACATAGCAATGATCATCAGAAAGGGGTTTAGAAATGGAAACATTGGCAATTACATTTTCTATAAATAGGTCTATTCAATAATGTAGAGATCTTCATTTTTTGACCACCTAAAACTAATTTTGTAAAAATATTAAATTCATGTTAATTCACTCTATTTTCATACAGGTAGTGCTTGCTTACCAACCACAACTGGGACTGGTAGTTTTGTCACTAAATACAGTGGTTGCTAAGCAGAAAATAATGTGACCCTAATGGACTTACAACCTCACTTCCATTTCCATTGTTAAGCAAATCATTATGGTTCTTAAGCATAAGTCATCACATGACTGTGACTTGCGATTTCACTTCCACATTCTCCATTAATTATGCTTGTTGGAAGCCAATTCTGAAAGACGCAAATGGTGATCATGTGACCAGGATATGCTGCAACAGTTGTAAATGCGAGTATTGTTTGCAAACTGTTTTTTTCAACCATGTAACTTGGAACGATCACCAATAAAGTTGGACTACTTGTGTATTCATATACATACGTTATGTCTCAATTTTCATAAAATGTCTGGGACAGACTGCTGGGGGCTGAGATATATGGGACATGATGGCTGCTAATAGATTCTTTGTCTGTGATGCATCCTCATCAGAAAGTCCTTTAGTGAATTCTGTCAAATGCTTGATTGTAAATAGCAGAAAAACAACTGATAATTCTTAAAGCACAGGATTTACATTTCTGGAAAAATAATATATTCTTACCTAATGGGATTGCCAAGGACTATTTTCAAAACTTCAGTGAGACTAAATTCTCAGCATATCAGTCTCTGGAGTTTGAAATATAAATGGTTTGTCCTTGTAAAAGTCCAGCCTTCATATAATGAAAGAGAAATATACATATTTTTGACCTGAGAGCATGTTTACAAGTGCATGGGTCACACCTTTGGCAGCTTTTGAAGTAGAAGTATTATTTATCCAGTTGGAATGTACAATTCTCAATTTTCCTATCAGCTATCATCAACACCTTGGTAAATCTAAAGTGCTCCATTATAAATAAGATGATCCTGAACTTTAATTTTGCAAGATACTTCATTCTTATTTTTCCTGTGCTTTTTAAATGTCATG
Organism: Thermophis baileyi; assembly: GCA_003457575.1. Taxonomy (NCBI): domain Eukaryota; kingdom Metazoa; phylum Chordata; class Lepidosauria; order Squamata; family Dipsadidae; genus Thermophis; species Thermophis baileyi. The sequence continues at coordinate 3,194,947 of QLTV01001700.1, forward strand.
CATACTGATGAAATTTTATAAAGGTAAAGTTTCTCCTGTCCAGTCATGTTTGACCTTAGGGGGTGGTGCTCAACTCTGTTTCTTAGCCAAGGGAGCCATTGTTGTCCAAAAACTTTTTCTGTGGTCATGTGACCAATATGATTATATGTCATAGCACATGGAACGCTGTTATTTTCCCACCAAAGTGGTACCTATTTATCTACTTGCATTTGTACGCTTTCAAACAGCTAGGTTGGCAGGAGCTGGGGCAAGTAATGGAAGCTCACCCCATTGTGCAGGGCTTGGGTCTTGAACCTGGGCTATCTGCTTTCCAGCTTACAAATGTAGCATCTTTAACCACTGAGCCATCACACCCCATGATGAAATTTTATACTGAACTCCACATTTTCCTACTTCCTTACCAGACAAAATGCTTATGGGTACAGCCAGCCCATGGTAAAGATGAAATTAAGCTCCTTAAAGATTTTAGTGATGAATCTTTAGCATTCTTTCTACATTATAGTGCCACAGAGAAGCTATGATACATTGGAATATACCTGCAGAAAAAAAATTCCATAGATTAAAAATTCTATAGATGGAAAATTCAAGAATAGTCAACAGGGAATGAGAGTTTCTGTTAGTACATTGGTAATGTGGCAGAAAAAGAAGTATGTTTTTTGCTAATCATTCATGCCTCAATCCTACAGGTACAATTGGGAAATTTCATATTATTGTATCAAATTTCACTTCATGAAAGAACTGAAATGCATTTGCCATAGTCTCCTTTTCTCGTGTTCCCCTCTGCCCTCCCCCATTCTGACTTCTTCTATATTTGCTAAATTAGAAAAGCAATTATGTACTTGTTCCTTGTACATTACTGCCTGTCCCTTCAAAGTTAGCTATTATTCTTTTCTAAAATAGTTCCACTGAAGTATTATGGTTTACCACTGATTTATCCTGTTTAGTTCACACATTAACAGTGCGGTCCAAAACTTGTTTACTTAGAAGTAGGGCCATTCTTTGATAATCTCTGATAATTGTAAAAACACAATTTCTATCCTAAACTACACAGAATTTAATTGACCTATACTCTCATATCTCTCTCCTTTCCCCTCTATTACATAAGATAGAACATCCCTGATTATTATTATTGTATGTATCATATAAGATAAACTATAAAACATAATATTCTTTTAAGCCTTCTGTGAATAAATAATATTGCTGGATTTGATGATGAGGTGTCCTTCTTCTATTTATTTAGTGTTGTACAGTAGATGTTTTTATAATTGCCGTAGTCTTTATGTATTTTTCTGGCCATGCTTATTTATATGGATTGAATAATTGTAATGTAGCAGGAGCACGGTGGCTCATGTGATTAGGATGCTGGGTTGGAGGTTAGCAAGACCGTGTTTGAGATTTGAGCACTGTTGCTTAGTGGGGTGAGCTCCTGTCACTTGTTCCAGCTCCTTTGTGTGGACATGAAAGGAGTCCCCACGGGCATCCCCGAGGCAACGGTGATGTCACCACCTAGTCCTTTCAACCCAGAAGTGCCTTAAATGGTGCCTCTGATACAAATGGGATGGGGAATTTGTAATGTAGTATTGATTGGTGAATTTTATTGGACTCTGCTTTGGGGTTGGATATTAAAGCAGAAGTGCAAAAATGGATATTAAGATACAGAGAAAATTACTTCTGCTTCCTAAAATCATGTGATTCTAAGTAGAGATGGGAAAATTCCCACTAACACATTATTTGAGTCCAGTGATTTCAATACAGTACACATTTCAGAATTATCTTTAGTTATCATAATTATTTTCCAGGGAAGCATGACATGTTCCTCAGTTATCTCCTCAGAGTAACTCAGTAGGTCAGATTAGGTTGAAAATGTCCCAACATCTTCTAGTAAGCTTCAAATCTTGACTCTGCTCTTCCAGGACCAAGTGAAGCTATTTCATCAAAAAGGAATGTATGTCTTAACAAGCGAGTCAATGTTAGCACAAGATTAAGAAACTACTGTAAAGAAAAGTCCTGCTGATAAGATTTGGGCAGGATAATCTTTTTAATGTCTTTGAATTATTCAGTTAACACTGAGAAACTTTCCAAACTAAGTGAATAGTTATATTTCTTTTTAATTGTACAAGGAAATTTTGAAGTGTCATGGTGTTTTATTAATCTCAATATTTTTTAAAAAATTATTGATGTGGGAATATCAATCTTTCCTGCAAAACTGTCTAAATATTTTAAACATTTGAAGTTCCACGGTAAATGTTAAAACCTCAGGGTCAATATTTAATGCTTACCATGGAAATAAGGCAGAACATCAGGGAGTGGAAAATCTGCCAGACTCAAAGAAGCTAAAAATTGTACAAGCTAGAATGATAAGCCACTCAGAGTCACTTGGCTGAGATGGACAGCTATAGAAATTGAATAAAATAAAATGCAGTCAGTGAGAAATTGTCTCAAGTAGGATTGGAGGGCATCAAGCGTATCTTGCACTAGCTTCTTCTCTGTATTTCTTCTCCTCTTCAAACTTATGTTGCTCATCTATCCTGCCATTTCTTTCTTACATTCTTAGACTTATAGAAAAGGTATTTGTCCAGTGAGTTAATTTCAGCTTAGTTGCTTTGAATTTAGCTATGATGGGATAGTCAGTGCCAATCTGCCAGAAGTCTTAGCTAGTTGGCTGCTTTGGGTTCTTTCAAGATTTCACAAAGAGAAGACAAAACAGGGATGAAAATAGTGCACATAAGCCAAGTCAACACTATTCAATGTTATAAATATAAAGAGCTAATAATAATTTATAACTTCAGCAACTACTTAGGTGACTTGCAACATCTGTTCCGCAATTATACTGAAGTGTACATTATGTCTCTAGTACACTATCTTTCCAATATCACATGCAGTTCTAGCTACTATAAAGTCTGCCTGGAATTTTGCAAAAAGCCTAGGAACTCACACAGTGGTGAAAATTTATACAGTAACTATAATAGCATTCAATCAAAGCAAAAGCAAAAGCCCTTCTCAATGCTGCAAGATTTCAACGATTTTTTTAAAAAAAGTAAACAGTCAACTATATCAGTTATTTCCATAGGAGTTTCATCACTTTCCCCCAGAAAGAATGAATCCAAACTGGAGCATAAGCTGTGTCCTTTCAGTTTGGAAGAGCAGTGAGATCAGTTTGACCGTTTAGCTTTATGGACAAATTTAGTTACATATTTTTGTTTTTAGATCTGGGCTGAGGTTGATGAAGAGCCCTGCAGTCTAGAAAAAAAATCAATCAGAATAGAGTTGGAAGGGACCTTGGAGGTCTTCTAGTCCAACACTCTGCTCAAGCAGGAGACCCTATACCATTTCAGACAAGTGACTGTCTAGATTCTTCTTAAAAACCTCCAGTGATGGAGCGCCCACGATTTCTGGAGGCAAGCTATTCCACTGGTTAATTATCCTCACTGTTAAGAAGTTTCTCCTTAATTCCTGGTTGCTTCTCTCCTTGATTAGTTTCCATCCATTGTTTCTTGTCCTGCCCTCAGGTGCTTTGGAAAATAAGTTGACCACCTCCTTTTTGTGGCAACCTCTTAAATACTGGAATATTGCTATCATGTCCCCCTAGTCCTTCTTTTCTCTAGACTAACCAAACCCAAATCCAGCTGTTGTTCGTATGTTTTAGTCTCCAGGCCCTTAATAATCTTAGTTGCTCTTCTTTGCACTTTTTCCAAAGTCTCAACATCTTTTTTGTAGTATGGTTACCAAAATTGGTTGCAGCATTCCAGGTGTGGTCTTACTAGGGTTTTGTAAAATGGCACTAATACTTTACATGATCTTGATTCTATGCCTCTGTTTATACAATCCAGGATTGTATTAGCTTTTTTGGCTGCTGCTGCACATTGCTGCCTCATATTCAAATGATCATCCACTAAGACTCCAAGGTCCCTCTCACAGTTACTGTTTTTGAACCAGGTCTTGCTTAATTCATACTTATACTTTTGATTTTTCCTGCCTAAATGTAAAACCTTGCTATTATCCACATTACATTTCATTTTGTTGGATGGGGCCCATTGTTCAAGTCTGTCAAGATCTTTTTGGATCCTGAGCTTGTCTTCTGGGGTGTTGGCTATTCCTGCCAGCTTAGTATCATCTACAAATTTGATGAGTTCCCCTTCTAAAAATTATCAGATGACCTCCAGAAATTGTCTAGTTTAATAAGATGGCTTCTGCAGCCATCAATGTATACAAATTTCTAATTCTTCTGACCATTCAGAAGTTGTTGCACTGAATGTACAGCCAATTGGAGCATAGGAGCAATGATAAAGCTCACCTTCTTTCCACTTCATCCTTATTATATGCATGCAAGAAATCATCTGATTTGTTCCATGTCCTGCCATATATATTTTCTTTTCAACAAAAAAAAATTAAAAAAATAGTATGTAACAAGATGGTGGGAGAAGAGGATGGGGAGGTATAAAGTTTGGATACATGAGGAAAGGTGGCTAAAGGAAATTAGTGAACAAGAAAGTGGAAGGGGGCAAAGGTGAATTAAACATGGTAGTTAAAGGTAGCCTTCTCTAGAATCATTGCTGGGGCCTCTCAAATTGCAACTGGCAAATTGCCAATTGCTGAGAAGTCATGATCACAGGAACCAGGAATTAATGGAGGCCTAATATAAGATAAGTTGCTGCCAGAGGCAAAATTACCGAAACACATCCCAGATAAACCACATTGGTTAATCTCTGTGTTTATTTTAGTTTATCGAGTTTTCTTAAATCCCTGCAGGATATTAATATATTCAAAAAGTACCGTTTAAATAAAAATACCAATGTTCTTTGCAAACCAACAGAGATCCAAGTGTAGATAGTCAATCCCAGCCTGAAAGGAATTATAGCACCACACATTTGCAGGACACCAGGGTGGGAAAGACAATTTTAAAGTGAAGATTTTGAGCTATTCCCCTTAGTTGGGATATGAGTAATGTGAGATTTGTTTCCTTAGGGAAACTCTGCTTTTAAAAGCTTTGTGATGTTTAGATCACAGATGTTTAAGATCAATGAGTTTCTGCAAGTCAACTGAGCTGTGATTGCTGTCATGAATTAATGTATGCATGATTTGAAGGTGAATCCATTCTAATTACCTGGCCATATTTGCAATGTATGTAAAAACCACCTTGTTTAGCATATTATACTTCTTAAAATACTGCATTATGTTGGTCAAATTATAGGTTTATTTGCTCTATTATATATTACATACTGTAATCAACTACCAAGCTCTCAAATTGTATGTATGAATCAAGAACTGACATTTGAGCAGAATTTCAAATCAAAGCAAAAAGAAGTTAGATGTTTTGATACGGAAGTCTTTTTTCTCAGCAGATTAATGTGCCTGCCTGTGGTTATTTACCAATAAGAGAAGAATCCTCTTCTAATGCTCATGGCATATCTCTAGACGAGTGTTTCTCAACCTTGAAAACTTGCTTGCTGGAAAATTCAGAGAGTTGAAGCTACACATCTTAAAGTTATCAAGGTTGAGAAACACTCTTCTAATCTAACAAATCCCAGATTAAGAAGGACTTCTGAGGTTTGAGATTTGATGAGTTAAACTTAATACTCCTACATGAACATTTGGAAAAAGGATGGAGAATGTTATTGAACTCCAGCTATCCTTGGGTCTAGATAGCATGGCCATGCTGAGGGAATCATAAACATTACAATCTGACAATATCTGGAGGGCCACATGTTGCCCCTCTCTGGTCTAGAAAATTGCCTCCAGTATGGCTAAACAGTATTTAATTAAAATTGCTCATTTCATTACTGATAGGATAGGAATGTCCTTATTTATATTGAACAATCTTCTCTTTGAAAATGTAGGTAGACCATGTTAACTGTTCTTGTGTAGCTATGAATGATAATTAGACGTTGGTATGTGCATAAAGTTTTCACAAATTTGCCATTTTTTTTTACCTAGTGCACAAAAGGTCAGAATAGTTTTTATGCATGAGGTTATTACTTTGTTAAGTATAAAGGTTATCTTGTCTATGGTATGCAACCATATTTATTTCTCCCTCTTTTTGCTTAGCTGCAATGAGGCTCGTTGCAGCTGTCCTTCCTTGTAGTATAGAATATGGAAAAGTTATACAATATCTGTCTTTTATCACATGATCTTCTAGAGAAATAAGTTGAGGCCTGAGAAATAACTGGGGATGAAATAAAGATTTGCACAGTTACATAGTGGGTGGTGTTTTTTTGTTTTTTTTTTTCCTTAGAGGGGAACAAAGGAGGTTGAGTTGGCGGGAAGAGAGCAGTTGGCATTTTGGCAAGGTTGAAAAGAAGATGGGTAATGAACCAAGATGGGTTTAGAAAGCTTGAGCTGTTGAAGATGTGCTGGTTCCAGGATTGGAAGGAAAACTGCTGAAGATCTGTAACTTCCTGGGTGAAGAAAAGGTCAGTGATGTTTTTTTAAAAATTTATTTTATTTTATTATTTTATTTTATTATTTTATTTTATTTATTTTATTTTATTATTTTATTTATTTTATTTTCTGCCTTGTATACATAACCATCATAACCGTCATAAATGTGAAAAATGATCATAAGTCACTTTTTCCAGTACCATTGTAACTTCGAATAGTCATTAAACTGTTGTAAGTCGAGGACTAATTGTACAGAACTTGTACAGAACACATTAATTCACAACACCAGGGACTGAAGCATGCAAAAATATTTGACCAGATATAGATACAGTTCTACATCAATCTATTCTGCACAAAATGGAATCTTTTTTTATTTTATTTTATTTTATTTTATTTTATTTTGTCAATCTCATATTAGATAATACATATAAGTATATACATAATTTGAATACTTGAAATGAATAAAAGTAAAAGGGAACATTAGGACAGGGACGGTAGGCATGCAGGTGCACTTATGCACACCCCTTACAGACCTCTTAGGAATGGGGTTACAATTTTGGGGGTTTGGGGAAGTAACTACAGAGTCAGGTAGTACATTCCAGGTATTGACCACTCTGTTGCTGAAGTCATATTTTCTGCAATCGAGTTTGAAGCGGTTCACTTTAAGTATGTATCTATTGTGTGCTCGTGTATTGTTGTGGTTGAAGCTGAAGTAGTCATTGACAGGTAGGACATTGTAGCGTATAATTTTATGAACTACGCTTAGGTCATACCGAAGGCAGCATAATTCTAAGTTGTCTAAGCCCAAAATTTCAAGTCTGGTGGCATAAGGTATTCTGTTGCGAGCAGAGGAGTGGAGGACTCTTCTCGTGAAATATCTCTGGACACGTTCAATTGTATTAATGTCCGATATGCAGTGCGGGTTCCAGACAGATGAGCTGTATTTGAGAATTGGTCTAGCAAATGTTTTATATGCTCTGGTTAGTAGTGTAATATTACCGGAGAAGAAGCTATGCAAGATTAGGTTTACAACTCTTAACACCTTTTTGGTGATGTTGTTACAGTGGGCTTTGGCACTTAGATCATTAGATATGAGTACTCCAAGGTCCTTGACAGAGTGAGGGTCGTCTTGTCAACTTTATTCAGATGACCAGAGGGAGAAGGGGGTTGAAAGAAAGAAAATCAAGTGCTATTAACCACAAGATTACCAACTAAAAGTAGTCAATGCACTAGGGGAAATTAGGAGAGAGGCAGTCTGCTTGTGCAGCTGCTTGAGCTAAAATGTTGCTAACATGATTGCATGATTACTTCTACATAGCTGAAAGGGGGAAAAAATGCTTTTTTATCCTGCAATGTTACAAATAATAATAATAATAATAAAAATTCACACTAAAATATTGCCTGCTAGATTTCTATGTTAGATCAATGCTTCCCAAACCTTTTCCTTCAATACCCCAAACTGCTTATTAGAAAATCCCTTTTACTCAGTGTAGATAAAACACTTAAAGTCAATTTAAACTGTGACTTGTTGTGATTGGGTTATTAATTCATATGTTGTTACAAAAAAAGAAAAAAAATTTTTTTACCCGATTTTGGATAATTTCCCCAGATTTGGGAAGCATGGGGTTAAATCCAAGCAATTTTTCACCCCAATGTGTGACTCAACAATTCACTCTGGTGGTAATGGAGTGAGTTGCAGCCCATGAGGCCGTCCTGGCATCTTGGTTCTATGTCAGGAGAAAAGTTTCTCAATTGCACTACTGGATAGCAGTGCTCTCTTAGGTCACATGACATTTTTTTGATTACTGGATGCTAGTCCTGCCAGCTGACTGCTTGCAATTCTGCACCCACCCTGTTGATCTTCTGTAAGGGCTCTGCCAGTTGACCTGGAGTCCCAACAGAGGTGCATTATCTTGGAGGTGGCTGTTGGATTAAAAAAAGCCCCCACCTCACCCCGTATACTTCGTGTTCTTCCCATCTTTTAACTGTACCTGTACTTATTAACTTGTACATATTATTATTGTTATTTATTCTTTTATCATTTTAATGTCTATTGGTTGTAATGTGTGTAGGCTGCCCAGAGTTGCCTCTAGAAAAGATGGGTAGCATATAAATGTAATAAATGTAATTGTAATAAATTTAATAATTTATTTAATTAATAAATAAATAACATGAATAAAAATAATATTACCATGCAAAGGAAAGTTAAGATACCAAAAGCAAATACATACACGGTGTCATTTGCATCACATGACATCCTTTCTCCCTACCCCTATGGATACTTCTTTTGTTTTGTTATGCCATTGTCTATCATATACAATGATGGATATGTTCAATCTATAGGAATCAAAAAGGAAGTCTAAAAGATTGAGAGGGAAATTTACAGATGCTAATCATGTTATTACTAGCTTATTAAAATAGGTCCATATCTTCTGAAAAGTCATAATAGCTGAGAGAAGAAAGAACCAATCCACAAGCTCCACAAGTTGCCCAAAGCTGTTAACTTTGAAGTCAGCGATAATCCATTCTCAGAAATTTAGACTGGGTTGTGAGTCAAATTTGGCTCCTTATGGGATTCCAGAAATATGGAATACCGCGCTCCATTTTAGAGTCTCTGCATTTTCCCTTTTCTATAAGCCTGAACAAGGCATAATTGAGTGTCCTTCCTTTCTTATCAGTCCAATGATGGTCTATGACCCTGGAGAGTCAGTATATCTGTTTAGGATCAATTAAGAACTGCAAGGGATTTTGTTTGCTCAGAAGGGGGCTTCGTTTGGGATAAGCTCCATTCCCCTGATATGCAAGGTTTACTTTTAAAGAGCTGTTGAGCAGAAAGTCATGGCAACTATTTTTGTGGACAGTATAGATCCTTATATAACATATGTATCAGGTGTGATGCCACAAAATTCTAATACACCCCCACCCACACACACACACATTTCATTACTGACATGAAAGTAAAAGTAAAAGCTTAAAAGATTGCAGATGAGATCAGATTTGGCACACAGTTTTACATGTTCAAAATGCTCAGTTAATGAGAAAAGTAGAAAAAAATAAAAATGATGCTGTTTAAGTGCATATTCATGAATTGATCATTCTCATTTTTGCAATTCAAGCAAAGAGGAAAAAGAAAGAAAACTATTTCAGTCCTTGTAGTCCAGAAAGGTCTAGTGATGCAAACTATACCCCAAATCTATATGGATGTGATAGTGCTGTTATTTAAAAATGAAAACAAAAGGCGTAATTGCCACAGTTAAGAGAAAAGGAAACAGTCGTGAATTGTTCATTTGTTTATTGCTACGAGTGGGAGCATCGTACATCAAGTAAAAGAGCACTGAATATAAAGACTATATTTAAAGAGTATAAATATATTTACTGTTATAAACAAAAATATGGTGTGCAAGTTAGATGTAAAACAAAATCTTTCCTCAAAAAGCTGTTTCAAGGTTGAAAGTAAGTAAAATTCACTCAGAAAAAGTGATTGAAATCGATGAGAAGTGGAAATACAATCCAGTTACCATGTAATTAGTTCTTATAAGTGTGGCCCAAAAAAGAGAATCTGGACTCTGTTTGGAACACTATCACTTGATACTTCCAGAAGGACATATGTGCAATGCACAAAATGGAAGAGTGTTGCATGCTGTTACTAATCTATTTAAAATATTCATATTTTCATGTCTGAAGATCCAAGATGGCACCGCCAAAGGCTGCCTCGGTGAAATGCTCTCTAATGGTTTCTTTATTTTTTAATATTCTCTGCGACTCACTATGGACTTCATACTCACGAGACCATCTGCTAAAAATTAAGGAACGTTTCTTTAAGGAGCAGCTCTCTGTGATCTCACCCCCTCTGTCTTTACAAACGCGGAGGAGATTCTAACACAGCAAGAAGCAGTTTCCCCGGAGCTATGGATTACCAAAAAAAAACCAAACGGAGGAAACGAAGACGGAGAGGTAAAAGGGCGGGAATTTTAAACAGGCTAAGGAATAGGAGAAACAAAAAACCCCTGCCTTCAATCTTCCTAACCAACTTACGTTCACTTGCTAATAAGATGGATGAACTACTCCTTTTAAACAGCTACAATTCTGATTTTTACAATTCAGCAGCCCTGTGCTTCTCTGAAACCTGGTTAAATGAATCAATTGATGATAGCAGCCTGCATAGAAGAATGAAATACTCCTTTTAAACAGATACAATTCTGCTTTTTACAATTCAGCAGCATTATGCTTCTTTGAAACCTGGTTAACTGAATCAATTGACGATAGCAGCCTGCATATCCCAGTTTTTCAGATTCAACGATCAGACAGAATTGCAGGCACATCTGGTAAAAAGAAGGGAGGAGGCTTATGCTTATATATCAACAACAGCTGGTCTCAGGATATAACTATAATATATAAATTATGTGACGAAAACTTAGAGTCTTTATTTATCAACTGTAAACCATTTTACTCTCCACGTGAGTTCTCCTCATTTCTACCAATTGCTGTGTATGTCCCGCCACAAGCCTGTGTAAGCAAGGCATTATGAACTCTAGCTGACCAAATTATGAAGGCTGAAGCCAAATACCTCGATTCACTGGCCATTATTTTGGGAGATTTAAACAAGGCAAACTTAAGGAAAGAGCTACCAAAATACTTTCAGCATGTCAATTGCCCCACTAGAGGCAAGAATACTTTAGACCATTGCTACACAACACTAAAAGATGCTTATCGGTCTTTACCACGAGCAACTGTGGGACACTCTGATCATTGCATGATTCACCTTGTACCTGCTTACAGGCAAAGACTTAAAAACCACAAAACCAACAATTAAATCAGTGAAGACTTGGACTGAGGAGGCAAAGTTAAAGCTACAGGCTTGCTTTGACTGCACTGATTGGAATATTTTTGAAGATACCTCTGCAGACCTGGATGAACTCACAGATACTGTAACATCATATGTCAGCTTCTGTGAAGACCTATGTGTACCGACCAGGAACTTACGAATATACAGTAACAATAAACCTTGGTTCACAGCCAAACTTAAGCAGCTACGTCATTCCAAGGAGGAAGCCTATAGAAAAGGTGATAAAATGCTGCACAATCAGGCCAGAAATGTATTAACAAGGGAGATCAGAGCAGCAAAAAGTAG
>QLTV01001700.1:3207781-3220986 GCA_003457575.1 Thermophis baileyi
ATAAAAATAAATAAAGTCTGCACTACTATTAATCTTCTCATCGTTCCCATCACCCAGCTCCTCCCACTAATGACTGTATGACTGTAACTTTGTTGCTTGTATCCTTACGATTTACATTGACTGGTTCCTAATATGATTTGATTGCTTATTTGTACCCGGACTATCATTAAGTGTTGTACCATTTTTCTTGACAAACGTATGTTTCCTTTTATGTACACTGAGAGCATATGCACCAAGACAAATTCCTTGTGTGTCCAATCATACTTGGCCAATAAAAAATTCTATTCTATTCTGTTCTGTTCTGTTCTGTTTTCTGTTCTGTTCTGTTCTGTTCTACTCTACTCTACTCTACTCTACTCTACTCTACTCTACTCTACTCTACTCTACTCTACTCTATTCTATTCTATTCTATTGATTGAAGTTCCCAATGATTAAAATAAACATTAAATTCCAAAAGGCAAAGTTCTCACAAAAAAAAGAGCTGTAATAAAAATAAATTTTCATTTGAATAGTTATATCTTCAGTTGGCATCAAAAACATTACGAGTTTTCTACAATTAGATATCTATTATGGACAGAAGGAGAGAATCAGGTAACATAAGCAAGCTGAGTGATTTGTCTGAAAACATGGGCATTTCACTTTTATAAAGAACAAACTTCTGAGCAAATTTGGGGAGTCAGCATACTCCTTCGGTGTCCTCAGTTATTGAAATTGGAATTTTCCTAGGGAGGCATTAATAGGATTCTTTTAATCTATTAAACAAGAGTTGTGTATGTGTAGTGGGGGAGCTGATTGTAACTGGGACCAAGGTAGGCCAAGGTGTCTTCACCAATACTTAATTTGTATCAAGCTCCTCTACTAAACCATGTAATATTTCTAAAGAAAAATCACTATGTAAGAGCAATCTTACTATAGTGAAAAGTACAATAGTAATGATTAAAGAGTAATTTTTTAAAGTGTTTTATTTAAATGAGGAAAGCTATTATTGTCTCATGAAATTTATTTATTTAATTTGTGTGCCACCAAACTTTCATGACTGGGCAGTTCAGAAGTAAACAATATTAAAATCAAGGACAAAATAATACAGTAAGAGACAGAAAGAAACAAAAGATGGCGAAGATGACAAAAACAAAAATAGAGAAACCAACCCATGCAACCAAAACAAAGTTTCAGAGCACCTTGAAACAACAGTGGGTGTTTGGAGGAACCTTATTCCACAAGGCAGGCACTTCTACAGGGAAGGCACAATCCCAAGATCCAAAAGACGGCCTTGTTAAATTGAAGGAGTCCAGTACACATCAATCCTGCTGAATCAGATCAACCAGGGAGATACTATGGAAGACAGGTAGTCTCTCAAGCAACCAGGATCATTCTACCATGTTCTAGATTAGTTGAAGCTTCTGGATGGACTTTTAACTAAAATCTAATTCGATTTTGAAGATCTTCCATTACATTTTTTGATGCTTCTTTCAGTTGTTTGTTTATTTTTTGTGGTACTTAACACATGAGAGTATAATGCCATTGGGGCTGAAAAAGGCAGCTGATCTTTGATCTAGTTAATATAAGATACAAAGAAGCTTTGTAGTAAGAATCAGGAGAAATGATGTAGGATAGTCCAGTGGTGGGTTGCTGCCAGTTCGGACCAGTTCTTTAGAACCAGTAGCTCTGACTCCAAGCCGAGAGCGAACTGGTTCTCTGTGTCCCTGAAAGTGGGCCCGCCTGCCGGCCCCTGGTTTATGCTGACCTTTATTTCTGCTTCCGAAGCCCAGCTGATCAGGGGCGGCAGATTGAATTGCCGCTCTGCAGCTGTTTTCCGTGCTCGTTGCCTCGTTTGCAACATGGAAGGGGTTTTTTTAAAGTACTGAGCATGCGCAGAGGATCATTTTCAGGAAGGGATGCACGCGCACAAATGAAGCGAGCGCGCATGCGCAAAACGTGCACTTCCGTCACAATGCGAACCGGTGGGGAAGGTAAGTAGAACCCACCCCTGGGATAGTCTCTTCATAAATGTATAATTAAATTGGCTTTGATACATTAAAAAGGTAAAATCTCACTGATTTGTTATTAGAAGTCTTAGGGACTTTATGAATACATTCAGTTTTCTTCACAATACAGGAGCGGTTTATCACTGCTTCCTCTTGGTATGTGCTTTGATTTCCCAGTCCAACCTACAACATAGTATATCATATTTCAGATAGATTGTATAAGTTTTTTGGAGAAGCTCTAATGCTGGGAAAGATGGAAGGAAAGAGAGGAAGGCCAGCAGCAAGGGGGATGGACTGTATTACAGTGTCAATGGTTGTTCTGTTGGAAGTCCTGAAAGATCAGGTTAGGGATAGGTCATCATGGATAAACTCTATCTTATGTAATTGCTCAGAACTGACAGTGACTTTGTGGCACACAATTTAGTCTACAGTGCTATAATTCTCTTATGGGCTTCTACCCAAGTATTAATCAAGCCTTGCCCTGCTTAGCCTCCACTGATTAATCCATGTTGGATTAGAAGGGGTGATGGAAATAATCATGAAACTAAAGTTCTGGAAGGCTTTTATTTGTATTACTGAGATAATTTTGCTTTTTGGAGGTCCCTCAGTCTTATGTAAGTTAAGATGAGGCTGCTCTCCCTCAACCAAACTTTGCATTGCTGTCAGGACTATATGTCAATACAAGGAGACTGGTGCTTTGCTTCCTGCTTTTGCTTTGAAAGATTGCTTTTCTCAAGTTTTTAGTGGAGAACAGGTCCCCTTTGAAGAGTTGCATAAGAATGACTTAATATGAAGGTAATTGTATTGATCATATTCATACAGGGAACCCTAGAGAATGCCAAAGACTGCACATTTTTGATTGTTCTTAAAAAAAGTGAACAACTAGCAACTGATTTTGTCTCTTTTTGTATGGATGGATATGCATAAAAAGATTTTATCTCCCTGTTTATACTTTTGTATTAACCCACTGTTATAATATGAATGTTTTTATTATTACACTAGTTGTTTTAATGTATTAATAACTTGAGCAATTTGGTAGGGCTGCTTTTGAACTGGCCACAAAGCAAAAAAAGAAAAAAAAGTTTCCAATTTTTTTAAAAAATTAGAGTGAACTTAATTTTTTTTAAAAGAAGCATATGCTTGTATGATCATTCACACTTGAGCATCCATTTTGCTTCACTCATTTATCACTTATATTCCACATTAATACAAGATTATTTCACAAGGGAAAAAAGCTAATTTCTAACAAGAGCTGTTATTAAAAAATAAACCTGTATGCTAGCATGTGCATCACAGTTGAGTAGGTGGAAAAAAATAATGAAACAATATAGAATATTACATTTCCAAATCCTTTGGGGATGAGTCCTTCAGGCTCCAACTGAACTGTTTTAAAATTGGGCATCAAACTGTTTCAAACTTACTAGTGTGTAAGGATGCACACACATGCATACAGTACACTCAGGAAATCCTGGATCTGCCTCACCTTCTTGAACTCTTCACCCCATTTCACCTATCTGAAATTGTTGCTGAGATAAATAATTAGAGGTGAAATGAATCTTGTTTCCCTGCCCTCAATCCTCATGAATAAGAGCGGAGTCCAGGAAAGAATAAAAATAATATATTTGCATAACAAAAATAAGAACACCTAAGTCTGTGTCTACATGGTGAAGAACAAAGAGAACAAAGGAAAGATGAACACATGCGCAGTACAGGTATCACATGAGAACTTCATATCAGTATACAATGTCATTTCAGAATAAGAGTCCTGCTGACAAATTAAAATGAACGTAGTGACAGAAATGGTATATAGGGTCTCCTGCTTGAGCGGGGGGCTGGACTAGAAGATCTCCAAGGTCCCTTCCAGCCCTACTCTGATTGGAAAACTTACATCAGCCATTAGTTTCCTTCCAAAGTGAAGCCCTCATCTATTCCTTGGCACTGCAAAATAATATATGTAGCGTGTAACATTTTTTTTAAAAAAAAAATTCTTTCTAGGGGATTTTATCCCCATCAGGGTATATTACATTGAACTTGTGTGGGAGAAAAAGAACAATTAACATGTCATTGTTACAGCAGGCACTTATATGGCACAAGTTATGGCATGCACACAGATCAGCGAGTTATCAGCAGGCACTTTCCAGACATTCTATCATTTGTTGCTTTCTAAATATTTATGTGACACTTCTGGTTTTGGTTAAGATGTGTAAGTGTGAAAAAATTAAGTGCTCAATTATGCAAAATGTCTAGCAAGGCACTGAACTGGAAATGTAGTTTTGACACCTGTGTTAGTTTCTGGACTATAATCTAATTGCCTTGAGCCTAGTGAGGATCAGGTAGTATACTAATTGCTCTCTAAGGTTAATGATTTTCCAGTTATGGTGGATTGATACCATGCTGCCTGGCAGTCTAATATCTTCAAACTGAAAGTTCGCTTTGCTTGAGAGGGAAAAAATCAATGAAATTATGCCCCCCCCAACCCCGGCAAGTCTAGAAGTTCAAGTAGTAGCTGTTTTGAACAAATGTTTCCTGTGCACAATGGCCACTGACACACTATAAACCTGAATGATACAAAATCCGTGTCTTTTAGCACATCAGGTCCTCCTCAAACTGAAAATCATACACTTGCGTAAGTATATGTACCCTATGACCATCATTAGGTGTTGTACCTTATGATTCTTGACGAATGTATCTTGTCTTTTTATGTATACTGAGAGCATCTGCACAAATTCCTTGTGTGTCCAATCACACTTGGCCAATAAAGAATTCTATTCTATTCTATTCTATTCTATTCTATTCTATTCTATTCTATTCTATTCTATTCTATTCTATTCTATTCTATTCTATTCTATTCTATTCTATTCTAATTTCATTTATCACCTTGAGAAATTGCATATGACCTTGAAATACATTGTATTTAAATCAGACCCATAAACCTGAATCAAATTGTACAAGGTGGAAGGAGGGGGGGAACCAGGAATAATCCCAACCCCATCCCTTTTAAAAATATGATATCTCTTTTCTCCTATTGATTACATTAAAGCAATTAGTGAACAAAGTTGGATCAAGAGCCTTTCTTCAAATACCGATTGCTTTTTTGTGTGTACTATAGGAAATCATTTTGTAGTGTCTTGCTGTGCTCATTACTAATGAGTAATGTTAGTAATGAAGGACTAATACAACAATATAGTCCATTTAAAGCAGACTGTCCCAATCTACCACTTTCCAAAATTGTTAGGATTACAACACCCAGAATCCCTAACCAGCAGTTAGGTATTTTGGAAGTTGTGTCTGGAGGCACTAGAGCAGTGGTTCTCAACCTTCCTAATGCCGCACCACCCCCCCGTGACCCCCTCCCTGCCACCGCGACCCCTGCCCCTCCCCCTCCCCGCGCGCGATGAGGTGACAAAGGGTGTGTGGCACCAGGGGTGAAATGCTCCCGGTTCGGGCATGCCTGCAGGTCGCCGGACAGCTGATAGGGGTTCTTTTACCCTCTGCGCATGCGCAGAACGCTTTGCGCATGCGCAGAGGGTAAAAGAACCCAAATGGCGGCGTCTGGGCAGGTGGGCAAAGTCTCCCGCTTCCGTCGCTACCGGCTGTCCGGCGACCCGCAGGCACGGCCGAACCGGGAGCATTTCAGCCCTGCAGTGACGGTGGCACCAAGATGGCGGGCTAACGCGCCCGGCGACCCCTGTGAAATGGTCGTTCTACCCCCAACGGGGTCGTGACCCACAGGTTGAGAACTGCTGCACTAGAGAGAGGAAGGATGTTTTAAAGGAAATGAATATTTTAAAATTTTAATATTTTTAAATTATACCAGTAATTTTTCACAAATATTACACCTAAGGTTAATGTCTGAGTCGGTGGGTTTATGGCAAGTTCCTGCAATGGCTCAGCTGGGATTTGAACCAACAACTTTTCCAGTAACTGCATCTCTTTTGAAAAGTTATGCTATATTATAGAATAGCAATAGCACTTAGACTTATATACCACTTCATAGTGCTTTACAGCCCTCTCTAAGCGGTTTACAGAGTCAGTATATTACCCCCAACAACCTGGGTCCTCATTTAAGACATTAGAAATAGATTGGCTCCCTTTAGAAAATAACACTTATTTTATAGTTAGAGTCTGTGTAGTAAAGAAATATTCCATGGCTTCTGGGTGCTTTGTGTCTTAAACAATATGAAAATGTGTTGATTGAAGCATCCAAAGTCAATATGGGAGACAAAATTGGCAGAATTATGATCCTCCAGCATAATGAAACAGGAACAAGCTGTAAGTCAGAACAAAATGTGATCTTATCTACTGTACTATGGATGACTGAAAATGACTCAGAGATTCTGAATGTATCCTTAATTTAAAACACAGTTCAAAGGGCATGCATTTTTCAGTTTTTCTAAACAGATGTTCACAAGAAAAGCCCAAAATGGCTCACTATGGCTAACAATACAGTGTCTCAGTTATCTACTGTGGCATTTAGAAAGATCAAATAGCAGGAAGGATGTAAAACAAAATGTGCCTCGTCTTTAGAATTGTCGTATTTTACTTTAATCCAGACACTTTGAAACTTCCAACATTTCCTTAAACTAAGTAGGACCACTAGACCACCCAAACAGATACTTTTTCTAGCCCACCTGCCTAAGTTTTTATATTATTATTATTATTATTATTATTATTATTATTATTATTATCTCTTTTATTCATTAAACATGAAACTCAGTCAACTGAACATTTAAAAGTGTCACAAATATAGTATAAACATAAACATGAACATAGTAAATGGGTATGAAAAAAAATGGAGACAGTAGGACAGGGACGGTAGGCACCAGTAGTGGGTTCTAAATCCCGTCACTACCGGTTCGCTCTGCATGCAAACCGGTAGTGACGGGATTTAGAACCCACTACTGGTTCTAAACCGGTAGTGACGCAGAAGCATCCCAGGCCGGTGGGCAGAGCCTTCCGCCACCACCGCTACCAGTTCACTGAACCGGGCCGAACCGGGAGCAACCCACCGCTGGTAGGCACGCTGGTGTGCATATGCACACCCCTTATAGACCTCTTAGGAATGGGGTGAGGTCAACAGTAGACAGTCTAAGGTTAAAGTTATGTGGATTTGGGGATGTAACAACAGAGTCAGGTAGTGCATTCCAGGCATTGACCACTCTGTTACTGAAGTCGTATTTTCTGCAATCAAGTTTGGAGCGGTTTATCTTGAGTTTGTATCTATTGTGTGCTCGTGTGTTATTGCGGTTAAAGCTGAAGTAGTCACTAACAGGTAGTACGTTGTAGCAGATAATTTTGTGTGCTACATTTAGGTCGGACCGTAGACGGCGTAGTTCTAGGTTGTCCAAGCCTAATATTTCAAGCCTGGTTTTATGAATCCTAGAACCATCAAATCACAGAATGAGGGTGGGAAAGGAAATCTCTTACAGCTTCTTTCCACTTCATAATAAACTTTCATGACACTTAATGCAGAATCTCTTGAATCTATTTTTCAATTGGGCAAAATTAATATTGAAACCTCCCAGAAAACTCCTACCAAAGGACAACCATTGTGGTATTTGTTACATTCAGCAAGCATTGGAGAAGAATACAGATCTTTAAAAAAAACCCAAATCTATAAAAATGCTTGGCGCTTCTCCTATGAGCAATTCTTTCAAAACTAGAGCTCCTTGAGTAAGAGAACTCATTGTCGCGAAATGCTCCGGGTTCAGGCTTGCCTGCAGGTCGCCGGACAGCTGATAGTGTCGGAAGCTGGAGACTTCGCCCGGACGCCGCCATTTGGGTTCTTTTACCCTCTGCACATGCACAAAGCATTCTGCGCATGCGCAGAGGGTAGAAGAACCCAAATGGCGGCGTCCGGGCTACCAGCTGACGGTGACCCGCAGGCACGGCCGAACCAGGACCTTTTTACCTCTGCAGTGACGGTGGCACCAAGATGGCGGGCTAACGCGCACGGTGACCCCTGTGAAATGGTCGTTCGACCCCCAAAGGGGTCGCGACCCACAGGTTGAGAACCGCTGCAATAATCCTTTCTAATGTAATTTATATTCTCCCTGAACCTACTCCATGGTCTAAAACAGGGGTGTCAAACTCAATTTCATTGAGGGTCGCATCAGGGTTGTGTTTGACCTCTGGGTGGGTGTGGCCAGGGTGGGCATGGCCAGCTCGATGTCACTTATGTCAGGGGCACCTGTGGTGGCCCGGGTGGGGCTGGGGGGATCTTCCTGCAGCCCTCTGCCAGTGAAAACAGAGCTCAGGAGGGCCATGTGCAGCCCTCCCAAGCTCCATTTTTGCTGGCAGAGGCACCATGGGCCAGTCCTTCATTGTTTCCAGGGTGGCCCTGCAGTCCAGATCTAAGCACCCTGTGGGCCAGAACTGGCCCGCAGTCCCTGAGTTTGACACCCCTGGTCTAAAACATGATGTGTTTTAGTATCCTATCTCCTAGTGCCAGAAAAGTGAGAAAATGATTTTCCGGTGCTGATTGGTGAGCCGGAACAGAAAACCAGCTTCCTGTCAGACCTGCCCCAATCCGATCCCTTAAGAGAAAAAAGCCTTTGACTCCATGTGTTTAAAGCAAAGGGTTCTTTTACTAAGGATGTTGGTTGCAGTAAAGTCAAGCCAGCTCTGCAAGTACTGCACTCACCATATTTATTTATTTATTTATTTATTTATTTATTTATAAAATTTATATGCCGCCCAACTCCCAAAGGACTCTGGGCGGCTTACATCATAAAAAAATAAAACATATAAAAACAATTTAAAAAAACCATCCATATTTAAAATAAAACATTCACACAACCATGCATGGGCCAATCAGAACAACTATTGGCCCCAGGCCTGCCGGAACAGCCAGGTCTTAACGGCTTTACGGAAGGCCAGTAAGGGGGGGGTAGTACGGATCTCGGGGGGAAGTTGGTTCCACAGAGTCGGAGCGGCTACAGAGAAGGCCCTCCCCTGCGATCCCACCAGCTGGCACTGTCTGGCCGACGGGACCTGAACAAGGCCAACCCTGTGCGACCTCACTGGTCGATGGGAGGAATATACAAAAATAAGGTGTAGGTTTGCCTCTATTTCGTCCTTCCACTCCGTGACCAGTCTGTTTCCAGCCAACTGGAGCTCGCCAAGATGTTTTGAAAACTCTGAGATGTTTGGGGAGTAATCTGCATATTTCTCAGGTTGCCTGGCTGTGGGATGCTGGTACAAACAGAATTCAGCTGCTCTGGTCCTTCTCACCTGTCACACACACACACACACACACACACACACACACACACCCCGATTCCCTAACATGTAGACACAAAACTTTATTGCCCTTTTATCTTTCCCTCTTTCCTTCCCCCCTTCTTTTTATGGCGGGATGTCCCCCAAGCTGAGCCAGGCAGAACTGGCACTTCCCCTTGATAATATACAATGAATGTGGAATATTTGGCTTTTTTATTCTTTCTCACTTGATTTGTTGCACTACCTAAGACATTTGGCATGGTACAGCAACTTTCCTGTAAACCTGTGTTTGATATGTATTGAATGGAAATATAGATTACAAGTAATCCTTGACTTATGACCGGTCACTTAGCAACTGGTTAAAGTTACTATTCTTCTTCTCTTCCTTACTACTATCTATCTCTTTCCACTTATTACTAAACCATGTGCTTGTATCTTTCAATCTATATTGTTTTTACTTGTTTCCTAGTACTTTAGTATTTTAAATATGCATAAAATATATTAAGTATATATAAATTGTTAACTATATAAAGCTAAAGGTTCTATACAAAGATCACAAAAATATTACCTCTTAATCTATTTGTAAATATATCATTTATATATATATTTTACAAATGTGTGTGTGTGTGTGTACATAATTATACAATCGATGTAATAAGTAAATTAAATAATAGATATATTATATATACAAAGTTGGTTGCAGATGTATCCAATCCAAAGTCCTTCACAAGCTTCACCAGAGTTCTTTGCTCCTAAGTCTCACTGTTTCAGCTGCAACTTCTCCATTCTCCAAATCCAAGATGTCAGAAATACTTCTGGTTTCTGGCAAAAACCATTTCATAATGAACAATGGTCATTATAATCATAAAAATCTGATCAGGTAGTAGCCCACATTATGTCCATCTTGACTTATAACCATAATAGTTAGGTTCAATTATAGTTGTAAGTCGAGGATTACCTGTAGAAAGTGTCTCCAAAAACACTACATGTAATTACAAAGGAAAATGTCTGTAATAGCAGTTGGAAGTTAAGGTCATACAGAGAAAATGTTGCTTCGAGTCCATGATGGGCTTAACTCAGGATCAATCACTCTTCCCCCAGATGATTATTTTATGGGGATAAAATTGGATATATATACTTTTTTTCTTATTTTTATTCTTTTTATTAGATTTTTATCCCACTTTTATTACTTTATAAATAATTCAAGGAAGTGAACATTCATAATATTCCTTTCTTTTTTCTATTTTCCCCACAACAACAGCTCTGTGAGTTGGGTTGGGCTGGGAGAGGGTGATTGGCCCAAGGACACCCAGCTGGCTTTCAAGGCTAAGGTGGGACTAGACTTCACAATCTCCTGGTTTCTAGCCCAGCATCTTAACCACACCACCGACTGTCTCTCTGTAATAAATAAATAAAATATTTGAACTATGAAAGTTCTTACTGACATCATTTATCTCCCCCAGACATGATTATTGTGTCAAAGTTTTCTCTTTCTTGGATTAGAACAAGAAAAGGAGTTATCGGTGATCTGCCTAATCTATTTCAAGAAAGAGTAGAGCACATGAGACAAATCCCTCTTTTACTACTGTTCCTATTGCTCAAAAATATCCCAAATTTAAATAATTAAACTTTGTCAGTATTTCTGCTTATAAATATCATCTAATTCTTTCAGAAAAAGCCATTAGCAACTGTGTTGTGTGTAGGTTTAGTTTTGCTTTAAAAAAAATAACAAGAAGGTCCTTACCTTTGTGAATAGTGCCTATCCCTTGGAACAATGCAATCTTCTCATCCATCACCCCAATATACATGATTTTCCCAACAGAAGATGCCACTGATGCTCAGGATCAAGCAGTAGACTTAGGGGTGTGTGTGTGTGTGTGTGTGTGTGTGTGTGTGTGTGTGTGTGTGTGTGTGTGTGTGTGTGATCCTTGAAAGTTCATATTAGTTCCAAAAAGACTCCTTGAAACAAATAAACAAAAACAATGCAATAAAAAAATATAATTAAACTAATACATTGTTAATCTTCGGGGGGGGGGGGAAGGAAGCACAATTTTTCTGACAGAAACGACTCCTACAAAAATCTTTCATAAAAAACTATTTATTCAATATGTTGAAATCAAAGCATTCAGACGAAAATAGTGCATATTGCTTGCAGAGACTATTATATATCTGCACAAAGCAACTGCATAAATTGCTTCTGTCCAAGGGGAAAAAAACGTTTATAACATAATACATTAGAACCTGAACAGAATGCAGTCAAAGTAACGCTTTATGTTATTGGCAGGGAAAACAAATATTATTCTAGTATTTTTCCTTTCATAATAAAAATGATTACATACATATAATCCCCTAAGACTAGTGATTCATTCCATAACTAAGATCTTCAGAGAAACAGTGTTGTTAATTGTTCTTTGTGACTTGCAAAACTCCTATACTAGAAATGCTTATAACTTATTGTTTATTCAAATGACTAGATTATTTTAATCCCAATAAATTCAATAATATTGATTCTGCCTCATAGTATGAGATGAAAGAATTGTTGTACAGCAGGGGTGTCAAGCTTGATTTCATTGAGGGCCGCATCAGGGTTGTGTTTGACCTTGGGGGGCCAGGGTGGGCGTGGCCAGGGTGGGCATGGCCAGCTCGACATCACTCATGTTGGGGGTGCCTGTGGCAGCCCGAGTGCTCTGTCAGCGAAAACGGGCTCCCGAGCTCTGTTTTGGCTGCGACAGCCTCCTGCAACTCTCTGCCAGCAAAAACGGAGCTCGGGACCCATCCGAGCTCTGTTTTTGCTGGCAGAGGCACTGTGGGCTGGTCCTTCGCTGTTTCCAGGGTGGCTCCATGGGCCAGATCTAAGCACCCCGCAGGCCAGATCTGGCCCCTGGGCCTTGAGTTTGACACCCCTGTTGTACAGTATAAGAACTCTGAGACATGGAGTAGATTGTGATGGGAGTTCATATATATCATCAATATGTATGTATATATGTATGTATGTATTTAAATTGTAAATTGAGTTCCTGGTCAAAAATAAGATGATATGTTCTCTTCTCTCTCTACACCAATGACTGCATCTCAAAAGATCCCTCTGTTAAAATACTGAAGTTTGTAGATGATACAACAGTGATTGGTCTCATTCGAGACAACAATGAATCTGCATACAGACGGGAGGTTGAACAACTAGCCTTGTGGTGCGACCGGAACAATCTTGAACTAAATACACTCAAAACCATAGAAATGGTGGTGATTTTAGAAGAAAACCTCCTATACTACCACCTCTTGCAATACTAAACAACACAGTATCAACAGTAGAGTCCTTCAAGTTTCTAGGTTCTATCATATCTCAAGACTTAAAATGGACACCTAACATCAAAAACGTTATCAAAAAATCAAAACAAACAATCTTATGGTTGACTCAACCGTCCATCCTTCCGAGGTGGGTAAAATGAGGACCCAGATTGTTGGGGGCAATATGCTAACTTTGTAAACCACTTAGAGAGGGCTGTAAAGCACTATGAAGCGGTATATAAGTCTAAGTGCTATTGCTATAAAGACAGATAGAGGGAGAATCTGCCCATTTCAGGGAGGAACAGGCTGGGAAGGGCCAGGGATTCCTCCCCATTTCATTATCCAGGGGCTTCTGAATTCTCCCCAAATGACTTAATTAGAGGGTTAATGAAGAGGGGAGGCCCCCCTCCCTCTCTCCCTCCCTTGCAGATGTTCCAGATGAACAAAGGAGATGGGGCTAGGATGGGGGTGGCAGCAAAGGGGGGGAGCCTGGGGTCACTTTGCTAGGAATTGTGTGAAATGTCACAAGGATAAGGGGAGGGGTCAGAAAGAACAGCCCACAATCTTGGGGTGCTCCCTCCCTGAGGGAGAAATGGAAAGGAATGGCCCCCACCTTTCATTCCCTTTTGCAATTTCACAAGACTTGGAAAAACCCTGGGTAAGATTTTAGTGTTTCTGTGTGTTTGTTTTTTGGTGTGTTGTTGTTTTTGATTG
>QLTV01001700.1:3227028-3258966 GCA_003457575.1 Thermophis baileyi
GGCCGTTTTTCGCACTCCGGGGCTTCAGGAACCTTCCCTGAAGCCTCCGGAGTGCGAAAAACAGCCAAACGGCAAACCGGAAGTGCATTTTTCCGAACTTCCGGTTTGCCCGTTGGGCCGTTTTTCGCACTCCGGGGCTTCAGGAAGCTTCCCTGAAGCCTCCAGAGGGCAAAACGGCCTTCCCCAAGGCCGAAAATCAGCTGGCCAGCGCGTGCATGCGTGCTGGAGCTGACATAGGGGAATGCCTCGCGTGCCCTCTGATATGGCTCTGTGTGCCACCTGTGGCACGCGTGCCATAGGTTCGCCATCACTGGCCTATAGGGTCTCAATATCTTGTCCCTGTGGGCCTCGGCAAGCCTTTGCACCAGGCGAAACTGCAGCAGAGAGGCTGTAGAGGAGACGGCTCTGTTGATCATTGAAATCTATATGAGGTAAGTGACCCGGTCGGACAGGATGGGTGAGGGGAAGCATAAGATATTGCAGTGGGTCAGGGAAAGCACTAGGCCCCCCATGGCCTTCCCTAATCTGAGATACCTCATGTGCACGTAATGACCCACACATTCTATTAGTGAATGCATGGGTGAAAGCAGGGAGCGATCATGTTTAAGTTACGTGATTCACTCCTATGAATCTTTGGGTTACGAATGTAATTGGCATGCTCCATTACATTCGCAACTCGAGGACTACCTGTAAAGTCAAGATATCATAGATGGAACACTGATCTTGATTGGGCAAGGCAACAGACATTCTCCCCCAAAAGTCTGGCTTTCACTTACCCTCCTCATTCATAAACCTAGAGGGAAAAACTCAGAGAGGAGGGAAGAAATAAGGATGGCCACAAGCAAGCAAATAGGAGGCCCAGATTATCTTTCTCCAACCATCTTTTTGCAGTAAATAATGTACTGAAACTCAGCTTATTCAAGGAGGTAATAATTTAGCTAGGCTTGATGGTATTGCTTGTATTTGGAATTCCATATGTGTGATTGTTACCTTCTGTGATTTTCTCAACATGTCCTTTCCCTGAATAAAGCCATTAATACATCCAGAGATACTGTACCTTTCAGGGGTTTTATAGGGGGATTTCACGGTGGCCTAGTGGTTAAGATGCTGGGCTTGTCAACTGGAAGATTGGCAGTTGGAGACCCAAGTACTGTGAGACAATGTAAACTCTCATTCTTCCCCAGTTCATACCAATTTAGCAGTTCAGAAGCATGCAAATGCACGCAGATAAATAGGTACCACTTCGGTGGGAAGGTAACAGTGTACCGTGAACCTTGGCATATAGTCATGCCAACCACATAACCACAGAAGTGTCTTCAAACAATGCTGGCTCTCTTGGATAGGAAATGGAGATCAGCACTGCCCCCTAGAGTCAGACACAACTGGACTGGGGAAACTTTTAACTTATTTTTTCCTAATTAAAACCTTCTCTTTATATATGTCTGCATCCATAACAGCCCCTTATGTTTCAGGATTGGCACAAAGTTTATCTTATCCTTCTGGACCTGGAATGGTTTCTTTACTGTTTGCCAAGAGAAGAACTAAGAACTCCCAAGGTAAGAATGGCTAAAAGGTTTCAGGAGATTTGGCCTGGCTAGTGCTCTCTCCTTCAATGATCTTTTACTCATGAAATCTTGGAAAGAAGGATCTGCCAGGAGGTTTTAAATCTGCCTCGCCTGGTTTGTGAGAGTTTACTAAGGACACCTTGCTACCAAAAAATAAAATAAAAAAATCCAGCCTTTGAAAACAGAATTGTTAGCATCTTCAGAAAACACCAGGCAGCAAAAGCAGCTTTCTTGTAAGCCCCCACTTTGTATTATCCCTTTGGGTGGTGAGTTGAGGGGAGAGGGTTTCAGATAGTGATGCCTTTGTTTAAAGTCTTGCCCCTCAACTAATCCTGGAAGAGCAATTCAGCAAAAGATTTTTAAGATGTGAAATCAGGTAAATGAGGGAAAACTTGAAATCCTATTGAATGTTGCCCTCTTTGTCTTTCATTGACTCTTATTACCACCTGTATGTTTTCTTCTCTGCCAGCCATTCTTCATTTTTCTGTGCCTTGTTGGCAAAATGTGTGATCTAAATCTCTTGTTCATCAACGACCTCTGGTTCACTCTAAAGCAAGAGAGTCCTTAGGCACTTACTGTATTTTACATCAGGCAGGTGTTCCACTTCTCCTTTTTGGATTGCAACAAAAGCAGATTCTAGTACAAATATATCAGAATATCTAGTATAGATACATCTGGAAACACAAACATTCCAACCAAAGATAAACATTTTCAGGAATCAGAGGCTTTACTTCCTGAAAAGGTAATCTGGGTTTCAGTGGAAAAGATCCACTGCTTGCTACACAATGCATGGAACCACAACTTTTAAAACTTTTATATAATCACATGAGAAAAGCGTGGCAAGATAAATGAAGTCCACCAGCCATCTTTATGGCTTCATTTTTCATAATGCCTATTTAAATGTCTGTGGAGATTCTCAGTCATTCAGGTCATGGTTGTCCCAAAGGTGGTTTTTCAAGAGGCAACTGGACTTTCTGGGGTTTGTTCGTTTTTGAAGATGTTTTGCTTCTCATCCAAGAACCTTCTTCAGCTCTGAAGAAGCTTCTTGGATGAGAAGCGAAACATCCAAGAGCTGAAGAAGCTTCTTGGATGAGAAGCGAAACGTCTTCAAAGAAAAACCAGAAAGTCCAGTTGCCTTTTGAAAAAAGCACTTTTGGGACATAATGCCTACCTGTTTTCAGTCCCTGCTCTCCTTTCCAGATATCAGGACAAAGCTGCATTAATCCCATACATTCATATATAGATCAACAGAACTAACTATAATGCTTGGAGTTCTAGAAACCAGCTAGGCAAATCCCCTCTCTGGACCAATATCTGTGGCTCCTTTTGCCTCCTTTTTTATAATACGTAACTGACAAGTTGATTTTTCATGCAAATCGGATAACCTTACCTTGATTAAATTATCCTTCTAAATATTTTCTAATCAATATCTATTTTTTCTGCTGTATCAAAACATCACTATCTCATAAAGGATAATGTCTGAAATTTTTATCTAAATATTTGCATTTCTGTTAAGTAGGGATGTACAGTATATTGGATTTGGCCAAGTCCAAAGAAAAAAAGCTAATCCGAAACAGAGTTATTTATGCCTCTCAATGCTTTACAAGGCATTCTGCAGATTCTTTATGGCCATTCTTTTTCCCCGCCTAATTTCTCCTTTAAAAGTATTTATATTTCATGTATTCCTCGCTGTAGGAGCTATCACCATCACTCTATCTCATAGCAACAGAAGAGGTGTGTGGGTGTATTTGTATACACACGTAATAAACAGTACGTATATACATATACAATTTTAAGAGAGCGTAGATTCAAAATTCTCTGCACTGATTCCTCTAAAATTTGGCACATGCCATCTTATTCCGTCAACATTTTTAGTGTTCTAGTAAATCCTATTCCACTGAAAACCAAAAAGGGATGCTTCTTTTGTGCTTGTCTCTGGAAGAAAGCAATTCTGTTTTCTCAAATATCACTCAACCTTCCCATAATCATTAGTGACTCCACTTTAACGTGTGGCAGTTAGACTGTTCATCATTAAGTTTGCTGCCTATCATAAAGTTTAGGATTTTTAAAATTATATCAAGTATTATATCAAGTATTACACACAGACTGTCCTTAAAGACAAATGACTCTCAAATGTCACCAACATTGTGTCCCATTTTCACTGGGCGGGGGGGGGGGGAGTTAGTTTGAAATAAGAATTGCCTGGTCTTAAAATTGAACATACTGCAACATTTAGTCTTGTAAATGTATATACATATAGTGTGTAGCACCTTCCTGATTTGCATATTGCCCTACATAGGTAAGAAATTACCCTGCACATTTTTGTCCTTCTTACTTCTGTTTTTTACACTTTAATCAATTGCTTTCTTTAATAATTTACAGTGGCTATAGCAACACTCACTGCATTTCTGTTTTGCTGACCGCCTTCAAGTGTTGTTATGCTGAATAAGCTTTCTGCTTATCTCTTTTTAAAGTTATTCTGTGCAACGTATCGTTCTGTGACGAGAATAATGCAGCAAACTTCTCTTAAATTTAATTTGAAAGACAGTTATATATCTACACACTCCAGAAAGTGACCCATTGTCCATGAATTTGCTAAGGTATTTGACATCATATGTATGTAATGTACAATTTTCTCAATACTCAGAAAAATAGCAAGGTTAGGAAAATAGCTTTGATATTGCTGTTCCCCACTGATTCATGTATTGAACAGCATTAAGTTCTGATTCAAGGATCTAATTCAAAAGCAATTTGATCAAAACCCTTCTTTGCATCAAATCGCCAGATCAGTTTGCTGCATCAAATGGAATTGAGTGCCTTTGAATTCAGTTGCCGGTTCACTTTTATATGTATACACAAACTTTTTGAAATCAATGGTTTACATCAAAGCATGGATGGGATCCCATCAAATAGGATCTTGGGTGACTTGTGTACTGCTATCAAATACAGAAAACTAAACATAGAATTGATAGGCTCATAAACCCATATTTAGATTTCTCAGCATTCTCTGTGCTTCATAGTAGTCTTTTAGACAGGGAAGAGAATTGTATTTCAAAAGCCTTAAGATACATTCCTGGTAGAATGGCACCATCAGAAAATGTCAGAACCTAGAGCCGAGGTGGCGCAGTGGTTAGAGTGCAGCACTGCAGGCTACTTCAGCTGACTGCTAGCTGCAGTTCGGCGGTTCAAATCTCACCAGGCTCAAGGTTGACTCAGCCTTCCATCCTTCCGAGGTGGGTAAAATGAGGACCCAGATTGTTGGGGGCAATATGCTGACTCTGTGAACCGCTTAGAGAGGGCTGTAAAGCCCTGTAAAGCGGTATATAAGTCTAAGGGCTATTGCTATTGCTAAGTGCTATGTATGCTGAAAAAAAGTTGACATATGCTTTAGGGGTAGAATGTTCTACAAAGTGGATTGCATCACAGGGGAAAAAAATATTTCCCTGTTTGATACCTTACTATTATCCACGTAAAGTGATAGAACCAGAGGACCATGAGTCAGGCAGATCTATCTGGAGAAAACAATTTCTGACGTATCCCTGTTACAAATCAGCCAGGATAACTTTTTTAACAATAGTACCATTATGGCAGTAGCTAAGGGTAGCATGCAACAAGCTAACTGCTGGCTTTCTGTGAGGGAGTGAAATTGGAGTAGCTGTCTGTCTGTTTCAAAAGTAGATGCAGACATAAAAACAAATCTTCCCTTCCCCAGGCATCCAAGCCTGTATTCCAGCTGCCTGATCAATTGAGCCACACTTGGTGTTTTCAAGGACATCTAGAGGTAGCCTCACCCCAGAGGCTACCTCTTACGTCCAGACCCTTAGCTTAACAAAAGCAAGCGCTAAAACAGATTGGGTTTGGGTATGTAGGAGAAATTGAGATAGCAAATGGCATGCAGGCTAAGAAGTAGGATGCAAGGTCTGAAGATTAGCAGCTATTACAGGTAGGCCAGATAACTATCAGTCAACTGCCAGGATCACAAGCTATACTACACAGCATATCCTGCTGGAGCTTGGCTTGGAGGTCAGCTGAAGTGCTCAAAAACCACACTACTTAAGAGCAAAGCTTGGAGTCTGGACTGGAACTCACAGCACCTAGAAGAGGAGGAACCACACTGAAACAGCACCTCTTCCAACTAGTGCAAGACTTTTGGAAAAAGGCAATGGTTTTATGCTCCTTTGTGACTTCTGTGTAAACTGTATTAACAGACTGAGTATAAAAGATTGCGTTTTGAAGCTATCTTTACATGGCAATATCATCTGGCAAAGTTCCAGAAGGGTGGAGATGAGCAGAGCAATAGCCTGTTGTTGAGGAAGAGGTTTGATGCAATAAAATATTGTTCACAGATTTGCTACACTCTGTTGTGTCCAATCCTTGGAGAGCAAAGAACCCTCACACTTTCCTACAAATAATATTTCCCAAGTAAACAGAAAGACAGCTCCTCTACCCAAGGTCATTGTAAAGTAACACAGCTTGGGAATAGCTGTAGTTGGTAGTGCCCAAATGTATCATGGTGGCCATTTCAGTTTCTAGTGAATGGTAGAAAATTGAGTTGCTTTTTCTGTCAACCTGTAGTCATAATCCTGTTGTAATTTGTCTCCAGTGTTTATTCTTTTTGGGGGTATCCAGAAAGAAGAATAAGAATTCTCTTTCTTTCTTTCTTTCTTTCTTTCTTTCTTTCTCTCTTTCCTTCTTTCTTTCTTTTTTTCTTTTTTTTTTCTTTCTTTCTTCTGGTAATTTGAGTCGTGACATACCCATTTTCAAAACAAGTGTATTTTATTCAGGGGTGAAATGCTCCCGGTTCAGCCTGGTCTGGGCGTACCGGTAGCGCTGCCTGCCGGTGGTTCGGAGAACCAGTAGCGACAGCAGCACGAGGCTCCGCCCACCTGCCCAGACACCACCATTTTGTTGTTTTTTTACCCTCTGCGCATGCGCAAAGCGTTCTGTGCATGCACAGAGGGTGAAAAAGCCCGTGCGCAAACAGAGTGTGGGCAAAAAAAGCACGCGCGCGTGCGTGGAGCAAGCACTTCCGAACCGGTAGGGAAGGTAAGTAGATTTCACCACTGATTTTATTCCTTGTCAGAAGATGCCATGAAAAGGTTAGCAAAAATGTTCTTACACCACGTCTACCATCTACAGTACATGATGACCACAATGAATAATCTCTGACAGGGGGGTCCAAATCATCTCTAAGTTCTGTAGAGCCTTTTTGGACTTATTAGGTACCAATCAGGGACTCAGTTCTAGTCACCATCTGCAAACTAATGGTGGGATCAAGAGAATGGATTCAGTTCTGAAATAGTACCTTAGATGCTTTATAAACTACCAACAGGACAATTGGACCGACCTCTTGCCATTTGCTTGCCTACAACAATGCGGTGCACAGCAGAATAGAATAGAATAGAATAGAATAGAATAGAATAGAATAGAATAGAATAGAATAGAATAGAATAGAATAGAATAGAATACTGACCAAGTGTGATTGGACACACAAGGAATTTGTCTCCAGTGCATAAGCTCACAATGTACATATAAACAGTAAGCAATAGATCATAGTTACAATCATTAATCATAAGTTACAAACAACGATTGATAAATCATAAAAAACCAATAAGAGAAGATAGTAGGAAAGATGAGAAGATGAGAAAAGAGACAGTGTTGTGGGAATTAAACGTTATGTAGGGTCTTTTTCTTTACCCATGGTAGGTTAGGAAATATTAATATGAATTTGCAATTGGAACACTGGTCTTCCTCTTTCTGTGATATTGGACATCCATTGAGGGTTGCTTTGCACTTCCAAATACATGAACTAGTCAAGTGATTCAGTTCTTCAAAGTCCTTCCTGACAAACTAGACATTGATTGCAGCATAAGCAAACAAAACTAGAACATTAAGGAAAAAGAAATTGGCCTAATATGCTAATGCCTACATGACTCTTATCTAAAATAATGCATTAGCTACCTGTTAGCTGAGATAGAAAAGGATTTATTTCAAAGTAGTCCTTTAAATACTGCTGCCACATAAACACTATAATGTTCATAATTTACATTGTTAATTAACACAGGTGTCATAGGCTTCTTTTTAATTCACGGTTTGCATATAAACCTAGAATGGATAGGGTCATGGCAAGCTGAAGAAATGTAAACTATCATCCTAAAGTCTATTATTTGTCACGGTAAATATTACCATACCATCTATTTGTACTACTTTTAAGATGTGTTGGAAATACACTTCTCAGGAATCCTAACCATTAAAATCAATTTATGTCAGGCTGATAGGGAATTTGGAGAGTTATTGTTCCATGTTTGGAGGATAGCAGGTTAGAGACGACTGGTCTACCTAGTGGGAAAATGAAAGTTGAAGATAATCATGATTTAAATGTAGGCTTTTGAGCAAATCTGAGAGATTACTTTGATATACTCTGAATCTGGGTCAAAGTCCAGAGCAATCTGTTCCCTTCTACTATTAATCATTTTCCAGTACTTTGGGGCTTTACAATATTGCCACCATTTATGAAAAAAATAATCCAGCATTTTATAGAGAAATAATTATTCATTTTGGCAATCAAGACTGGAATACATAATAATAGAACATACTATTTTCTCTGATATTTGAAGTAAATTTAATATTTTTTCTTCCACTGAAATTCTCACTGTTGCATATTATAAGAATGCTTAACTGCTACGTCCATTTAATCATACAGTCTTTAGCTTGGTTCAAATTTAAAATCATACTTCAGTAGTAGCGTGGAAATAGTATCTCAGAGATGTTCAATGTTACAAGTAAGGAGCCGAGGTGGCGCAGTGGTTAGAGTGCAGTACTGCAGGCTACTTCAGCTGACTGTTCAGCAGTTCAGCGGTTCAAATCTCACCGGCTCAAGGTTGACTCAGCCTTCCATCCTTCTGAGGTGGGTAAAATGAGAACCCAGATTGTTGGGGGCAATATGCTGACTCTGTGAACCGCTTAGAGAGTGCTGTAAAGCACTGTAAAGCGGTATATAAGTCTAAGTGCTATACTATTGGTTTTCAGAATTTTCAGATTCAGTCGAATCCTTCTATGTTTCCCTCTTGTTTCTATAGTTCTTTAATTGCAATGCTAATTATCTGACGATACTAACTGTTGCAATCTAAGCAAGTTACAGGTAGTCCCTGATTTACAACTTCATTTAGTGACCGATCAAAATTATAATGGCACTGAAAAAAGTGACTTATGACCATTTTTCACACAACCTTTGTAACATCCGCACGATCGTGTGATCAAAATTTAGATGCTTGGCAACTGGTTCATACTTATGACCGTTGCTGTGCCCCAAGGTCATGTGATTACCTTTTGCAACCTTTTGACAAGCAAAATCAATGGGGAAGCCAGATTTTCTTAACAACCGAGTTGCTGGCTTATCAACTGCAGTGATTCACTTAACAACTGTGGCAAGAAAGGTTGTAAAATGGCGGAAAATTCACTTAACAAACATCTCAACTAAAATCAGAAATTTGGGGCTCAGTTGTAGTCGTAAGTTGAGGGCTACCTCTACTGTCTTTAGACTGACCAATTTTTAAAAAATATCTTCAACTTCATAAAATAGACATAATGAAACAAGATGAGAAAAACTAGGACTTAATCGTGTCTTATATTTATCCCAAATGGCCACTAAATTACTTAATTAATGTGATATCTTATAGCTTGCTTATATCCATTTGTATCAGGTCAGATATATCTATGCAGCCCTTCTGGGAGAGCTGTGCCTTATATCAAAGTTATAGCATTTGTGGAGATATAATGCGTTCTGAAATCCACATTAAGGTGATGTTATCACAATACAATGTAAAATTTGGAGCAAGCCACCTCATTCTCATAGGTTCTGCAGATACTGCATCACATCCTTTACCGTAGAGATATGTTTAGTTCAATCACAAAAGCTGCAATAATTACCCGTGTTTTCCCGAAAATAAGACCCTGTCTTATATTTTTTTGAACCCTGAAATAAGCGCTTGGCCTTATTGCCATGCACTCAAAAGCCCAATTGGGCTTATTATCAGGGGATGTCTTATTTTGGGGGAAACAGGATACCGTATTTTTTGGAGTATAAGACGCTCTGGAGTATAAGACGCACCTTAGTTTTTGGGGAGGAAAATAAGAAAAAAAAATTCTGCCTCTGCCTACCAGCATCCATGATTAGCTCCATTTGGAAGGGGCTGCCTTTGCAACCTCCAAAAGCTCCGTTTGGGAGGAAAGCTCCGTTTGGGAGGAAAGCTCCGTTTGGGAGGGGCTGCCTTTGCAACCTCCAAGAGCTCCATTTGGGAGGAAAGCTCTGTTTGGGAGGGGCTGCCTTTGCAACCTCCAAAAGCTCCATTTGGGAGGAAAACTCCATTTGGGAGGGACTGCCTTTTTTTTCAGAATATAAGATGTTCCGGAGTATAAGACGCACCTTAGTTTTTGGGGAGGAAAATAAGAAAAAAAAAAATTCTGCCTCTGCCTACCAGCATCCATGACTAGTGTTTGAGAGGAAAGCTCCGTTTGGGAGGGGCTGCCTTTGAGACCTCCAAAAGCTCCGTTTGGGAGGAAAGCTCCGTTTGGGAAAGGGGCTGCTTGCAACCTCCAAAAGCTCCGTTTGGGAGGAAAGCTCCGTTTGGGAGGAAAGCTCCGTTTGGGAGGGGCTGCCTTTGCAACCTCCAAGAGCTCCATTTGGGAGGAAAGCTCTGTTTGGGAGGGGCTGCCTTTGCAACCTCCAAAAGCTCCATTTGGGAGGAAAACTCCATTTGGGAGGGACTGCCTTTGCAGCCTCCAAAAGCTCCATTTTTGGGGCAATGGTCTGTGGCAATCCCTGCAGCCTGGAACAGGTATAAAATGCGACACGTGGAGGCCGAAGGGTGGGCGGGGCTACATTCAGTGTTTAAGATGCACCCAAATTTTCACCCTCTTTTTTGGGGGGGGAAGGTACATCTTATACTCCGAAAAATACAGTATTTTGTTTCTTAAACAATTGGTAAGCTAGTAATTCATCTGTCTTATTGGTTTTTTTAAAAAAAGTATTTTTGTCTGGTAAAATTCAAATGTTTATAAGTTTAATTTACTTTCACTACGTCAAGCTGTTTTCTTATTGTTTTTATGCTTTGCTACAAAGCTAAAATTGTGTTGAGTTTATGGCTTAGTTCTAAGTGTTTCAAATCATTCAAAGGTGTATCTTTCTGTTTTTGTATGGCTTTATTTCCGCTTCATGCTAGAGAAATAAGCAAATCTCTCATGAATGCTTCACTTGACTTTCATACTGCAAGAGAAAAAATTTTCAGAATTTAAATTGAACTGGAAGAAACTCTTTAATTTCTGTTGACACTTCAATTTAATATCCTCTTGTAATAAAAACAATAATTTGCTAAGTCTCCACCTGTTCAATCCAGGAATTCCTCTGTTTAGTCTTACCATCATTGGATTGTTATCTACATATGTTGAAACTGCCACTTGCATGCCAATAAATCACGATTTAAAACCGCACAGGTGTTGGGCGAAGTATGGACAAGACATATGTTGGAATATCAAAAGAGCAGAGCTTAAATTAGGTTATCACAATGCATATTTTGTCATTTTGGTATCATCATGGCTAGTATCAGATGCCTGTAAAAAATGAAATGGCTGGGTTTACTTTCTGTACTAATCCAAAACTAAATCATAGTTCATAATTGGGAGTTCCAGCCTAAGGTGATATAAGATAATCAATTATGTTATGGCTTAGGGTAATGCTAAGTCAAGTGTTGTTCTGAAATTCGACAATAATAAAAGTAATGAAAGAATGAATCATTAAAACTAAACTAAGTTCGTAATTGGGAGTTCCAGCCTAAAATGATATAAGATAATCAATCACATTATGGCTTATGGTATTACTAAGTCTGTTGTTCTGAAATTTGACAATAATAAACATGGTATATGTATGGATAACTGCAATAATTTATTGTTCAGACATCTACTTTGTTCTTGGCTCTATTTTTTAAAAAGCAAAAGTGCAAAGCGTGTTGTCATTTAATAAGCCTCGGGGCTGTTGTGTAGAATGTTTCATGTTCAGAGTATAACTTCACATTTCTTGATTAAACCCAAGTTGCCTCTTACTGCTATTTTCAAAGTGTTCCGCAAATAGTTAATCATCATAGGATTTAAACAGTATTTTGTTAGAGACAAATTACATTGCCAAATGGCATATTTGTGCTGTACATATTAGTTCCAAATCTTTGCCACATGGCTAAGATATACACCCCCCCCCCCGATTTGAAAAGTGTGGTCTTCCTAAGCATTGAGGCAAGCTAGCTTTACATTCTGCAAATGATTCACATAAAAGCATTGAACTGAAGATTCTTGCAGGGATTTACAGTTTCATCCATTCAGACTGCGGACAAAGAGCAGTGATAGCTTTCAGGTCCTTCACTCAGAAGCTCACTGAAATCATAATGTTTACTTCCCAATGAAGGAGAATATGAGAAAAATGGTAGAGATTAGTCTGCATCACAGACAAAAGTATCTTTAGCAAGCTTTCTAGGATTATTTAAGAAGTGAATTTATTTCAAATGTCCACCTAAAAGATTGAAACTTCCAATAGCTTATCTTAGTTTAGCTCTGCTTTTGCTTTGCTTCTCTCAATAAAGAGGGTATAATTAGATGGCAAAAAATGAAATTTTGGACTATCCTGAATATGAACACCTATCATGCTAAGCCAAAATATTGTTGGCATATTTTTGATTTAGTGTCTCGTATAAAAACAGTTGTTATTATTATCCATAAGCCACTATTTTAGCACAGTAGCATCTTGTGCAGAGGTGGGTTCCTCCCGGTTCGCACTGGTTCTATAGAACCATTAGCAAACTGCTGGTGATGTCACAGAGCCGGTTCTGTCGGTGCCGGTCCATGGGCGCCGCCATCTTTTTTTGGAATTTTTTGGGGGGATTTTTTTGGGGGGGATTTTTTACTATTTTTTTTCTTCTGCGCATGCACAGAAGCCAAGTCCCCAGCACTGCGCATGCGCCGCCATCTTGTTTTTGGCTTTTTGGGGGGGGGGGTTGTGAATTTTTGGCAATGTGCGTGCAGCCACGCGGCGCGGGATGAAGCGAACCAGCAGTGAGGTAAGTTAGAGCCCACCCCTGATCTTGTGGAAACAATTTATGACTTATTTAATCAAACATGGATTTACAAATGTTAGCAAAACAAGACTGTGAATGTGGTTGGTTAGCAGGACATCTGAAGCTCTGCTCTCCAACATCTAATGATCCAGAGATGCTCTATTATGATACTCCAGAAAAAGACTGCCCCAGGGATTCCCAGTTCCACCACATTCTTTGTTTCATTGCTAGAAGGAATTTCCTTGTATCTTTCAAAAGGATCCTCAGAGATGTGTAATTCTTCTAACAGAGAAAGTGATTGGGGCCCATCCAATGTGATGCTGCTAAGTCTCTATTATATCTTTAATTCCCAGTAGTGGATAATTTCTTCAGAGGCTTAACCTGAGACAAAAGTCATGTTCCCTGCTTATATGGCAATAGGAGAGAAAAATGAGGTCATTTTCAATTTAAAGCAATTGGATTGCCAAAGGAAATTCAGTAAGTTTACAGTAATGTGTTTCTGTTGTGCAAATGCTATGTCACTGCTGTATATGTATGTAAGATAATGGAAACAAATTGAGGATGTATTTCATATCTCTAGGTAAAAATAAGAAATGAGGAAAGGCATCATTCTTCTTATAAAATGCCATCTTGATAGTTTTTCTGACCATCCTTTCAGGCAAAAGGAACTTTGGTGTCTCCCGAGCTATATCAGATCCATTACCCCAAATCTAACATAACCCATCATAATCATGTCCTATCATACTATATTTGTTTCTTGCTTTTTTACTATGGCTCCTGCAAACATTTTGTAGTTTTTCCAAGGCCTCCAGTAATTATTTTTTAACAGTATTTGAGTCTGTCCTGCCCATGCTTGGTTTCTCTTGTAGGCTGTCCAGAACAAAACATTGTTAAAAATATATTGCAGTCTAGAGACATATAAGGCTATTTTAGTTATGCCATTTACTGCAATTATTTTTAGAATAAACATTTAAGCATAATGGTTTTATCACAAGCACTTGCTATTTAAAATTAATTTACATTAATTAAGCTAATTAGTCTATTGATTTAATCTAATGTGTAGTTTAGGAAGTATCACTTGCAATAGAAGTACAAAAAGCCTAACATACTCCAACACCCAGAATTGAGAAAGAGAGCTTATATGGTTACATGAAAGAGACACTGGGGGTAAAAATTCATTTTCAGCACTAAGCTATTGTATTGCCAAAGGAAATTCTATAAGCTTAGTGTGTCTGGGTTATGATATGTCAGTGCCTTTTTGGAGGGGGTGTCCCAAATACCAGTTGTATGAATGGATCATTAAAACTAAACTTGTCCTACCTGATAAGTTCATAATTGGCAGTTCCAGCCTAAAGTGATATAAGATAATTCAAGTCACAGAGGTCCTGTTGACATTAGCGGCAGAGATCGAATTGCAGCACCAAACAATCTAGTCCTCTAGGATGAACTCAATCTTATAAAAACAAATTAAACATAATTCACTTGGGCGGACAAATTGCCCATATTCACTTGCAGTGTTTCCTCATCTAAACTGAGCTTATTGGCCACTCTCCAAACAATTCCTGTGATCCAGAATTAATTTAGTACTTTTACTATTACCATAAAAATATAATTGGAAACTATACATAAATAATTAAATTGTGAATAACCCCACCCTGTAGTTTCATGCTGATATTAAGCATAGAAAGACAGAGAACCTTGTAGAATCCCAAAGCATAGATACCATGGAGTTAATGTGAAAATTCTCCAGTCATTTTTTTTTTTTTGAAAAGTCCATTCAGCTATGAATACAACTACTGAAAAGTATGCATCCTCTTTAGGTGACCTTTCTGAAGATCACAATGCATGGGATCAAAACATAAATCCAAAATATCTTGTTGCAAATGAAAACTATGTTCCACATCTCTTGTTGCTTCTTTTAAGCACACCGGGAGCTTACACTATTGCATAAGCGCATTAAACAAAAACCAACAATGGATGTACTCGTGCATTATCACCCTCTGCCTTCAAACTCCATAACCTTGCTGGCTATTTTGCTAACACAAATATTTCATGATTAGTTATCCAGAGCTTCAAAGTAAAATTTGTCCTTGCCATTTAACACCAGGGAAATGTATTGAACAATTTCTAAGTTTGGTGATGGCCTCGATGAAGGAGAATAAACTGAAATGAAATGCAGACAAAATGGAAGATCTGCTAATTGAGTATGGTATGGGGTGCTCTCCTTCAGAAAGGGTAGGTCGGTGGTATGGGAGTTGTTTGACCTCCAAATATTTTAGATTCCCAAAAGGAGCTGGCTAGGTGGGTATGGGGCATGTTTCCATTGTTATGTTTAGTATTCTGTGTCCATTCCTAAGCAACTTGGCTTTGGCAGCTGTCACCTGTGCCTTTAGTACTTAACTGTGCAATGCAATCTATGAAGAACTGCCCTAGAGGAATGTCTGAGAAAGTTCACATGTACAAATTACAACTGCTAGACTGCCAAGTGGTGAATGAAATCAGAAACGTTATATAAATAAAGTTCTATACTGGCTGCTAACAGTTTCCCAGGGACAACTAAAGGTATTGGTTTGGGCTTTTCAAGCCTTATGTGGCTCAGAGTCTCGCTATCTGAGAAACTCTCTAACTCAGTATAAACTGTCCAGACATTAAATCAAGTAGGAGAAACTCTCTTTGCAATACTCTCACTTTCTTAAGTCTATTTGTCAGGCAGATGGATAAAAGAGATTTTCTACTGTTCCCCACGCTATGGGAATCACTCGCTTTATTCTGGTTTTAAGAAAAAAGTGGAGTTTCATTTTTCTCTCTAGACAGATCTTTTCATTTTGAATTTATTAACACGCAAAATGCTTTCGTAATCTTTTTACAAAGGTGCTTTGTCTTTTAATTATTAGTAACTTTGTTGTCTGTACAGAAAGGCAAGATATACACTGAATTATTTTTGTTATTCATTAAATGCAAGGTAATCTTAACACAAGTGGTTTTAGAGTTGTTTTTTAGAACTGTCATCTAATCTATAGTGAGAAACCTTTTTAAAAACAGATTTGTTGGTAGGCTCTTAATTAATGGATTCTGCGTCATTTAGTGATTCTTACTGGATAGGAAAATATATTTCAATGTTCTTCCCAGCAGAAAATAAGGATACTCCACTGTTGAAGGGAAACAACATATTAATGATGAATGAGTTT
The DNA here is from genome assembly GCA_003457575.1 of Thermophis baileyi. Lineage (NCBI taxonomy): Eukaryota > Metazoa > Chordata > Lepidosauria > Squamata > Dipsadidae > Thermophis > Thermophis baileyi. The sequence goes on from QLTV01001700.1 coordinate 3,242,881, forward strand.
CTGGCTTGATTAAGGGCATGTCAATTTCAAAGGATTTATGACTGCATATAAATTGGACTTGCATGGTAAACATTGAACAAGGGGAATCTCTACCTTCTTCATCTTTATTAAATCTAATTAAATTTTAACTAGGCAAACTTCATTTTCCATGCCTACCTCCCATTTCATTCCTGGCTTAATAATCAGTACCAAAATAGATCAGTTGCAATAGTCATGTATATTTAGAATTAATGGGTTCACAATGTATTCTCATGAGATACTGGAATTTTCAGCCACACTATATGTCTTTGTTTCTATGTATTTCATATAACAAGAATATTGTTTTAAACTGTGTGTATTCTATTATTAACCACAAGGTATAACCACATTTATAAATGAACTGTGGATTAATATATTAATGCCAGTATTGTCATCCATGCAGAATATATACTGAGGGCAGCTCAATTTCAAGTTGTTGAACGTATTTTTAAAACTGCAGGAAGAAATATAATCTGTGACATGTTGATAACACTATTTTGATAACTGAAAATGCAAATGTTCTGTGTGGTCTAGTAATAAAAGTCAAGGAACACAGTGAAAAAAGGAGACTAAGATTAAATACAAAGACCAAACTAAAGACGGCAGATACAGCAACCAGCCTTACAACTGACATTATTATGGTTGATCACAAAGCTAATCAGATGCTTAGACAGGATTTGGTACTTTTGTCCACCTATTGAGTTTTTTTTCCTGGGAACCTGGGATAAGGTGCTGCTATTATTATTGTTGTTGTTAATCTTCAATTTGATTCAGAGTCTGGGACTGGTAAAAACTTAACAGTTCAAGTCCTAACCAAGGACCTAAGCGCTATTAAGAGCTATTGGAAGAGCTGCGGTGGTGCAGTGGTTACAATGCAGCACTGCAGTTAATTCTGCTGACTGCCGGCTGCCAGCAGTTTGGCAGTTCGAGTCTCACCGGCTCAAGGTTGACTCAGCCTTTCATCCTTCTGAGGTTGGTAAAATGAGGACCCAGATTGTTGGGGTCAATATGCTGACTCTGTAAACTGCTTAGAGAGGGCTGGAAAGCACTGTGAAGCGGTATATAAGTCTAAGTGCTATTGCTATTGCTATTGCTATTAAGATACCATCTCAGTATATAGGCAGTTCCGAGTAGGGTGGTTTTTTTTCAAAGTCAGGATATTCAGGTCTAATAAGTTCAAAATTTCCATGTATCTAGGCAGCCCTTTGGGTATTTCTCCAAGGGCTCCTATTACTATTGGTACAACCATTGATTTCTTCCTGCATAGTTACTCAACTTCAATTTGAAAATCACGATATTTTGTTATTTTTTATAGCTGTTTCTGTTCAATTCATGCATCACCTGATATTACAATATCAATGAACCAGACTTTTTTCTTTTCCACAATAGTGATGTCAGGTGTGTTGTGGGCCAGATGTTTGTCTACTTGGATCTGAAAGTCCCACGGGATCTTGACTTGCTCATTTTCAAGAGCGTTGTCTATTATTACTATTATTATTATTATCATCATCATCATCATCATCATCATCATCATCATCATCATCATCACAGTCAGACAGATGTTCAGACTGGATTGGTTCAGACTGGATTGGGCATTTTTGTCTACCTATCGAGTCCTTAACAAGGATATGGGATAGGTAGATTTGGATGTTTGATGGTCTTACAGATATCGTCGCAGGATGTTCCCACTAAAGCCACCTTTTGCAATTGACTGATGGTGAATTTGTCAATGCCAATGGTGTTCAAGTGGTGGTCCAGTTGTTTTGGGATTGCACCCAAGGCGTCTATTACAATTGTTGTTATTATTTTTGTTGTTGTTATCATCATAATGTGAAATTGCAGCTGCCAGTTCCTTAGCTGATGTTGGCCTTTATACACACAAAGTTCTTCCCAAGAGCCTGTGATGTCATAATGTATCAACCTAGTATATGTGTCGGTCCAAGCAATGTGGCCTTTTGTAATTCCTAGTTGGAAATTGTGTCAATGCACACATTTTCTAAGTGTCATCTGAGATTTTTTTGGTATGGTACTCAGAAATCATTCCATTTCAATTTTCAGATCTTGATACTTGTGATCTTTTCCAACTCTTTGTTTTCTATTCTACTATCTTCTGGTATTGCCACATCAATTATCCACACTTTCTTTTTTTCAATCACAGTTAAATCTGATATGTTATGAGCCGAGATATAATCAGTTTCGATTCAGAAATCCCACAATATTTTAACCTGCTCATTCTCAACTACTTTTTCAACTCTATGTTCCCACCAATTTTTCCCTCTTGGTGCATAATAATTTTTAGAGATGTTCCTGTAAATTATTTTGGCAACTGTTATGTTGTGATTTATAATCAACATTATAATCTGAGGAAGATGGGCGATTAAGAAGCATGAAATATAAAAAAAATAAAAAAATAAATTTTGCTTGAGCTGAGTATATGATCTACTGTTTTTTTCTGGGTCTTTGCACAATCTGCAGTTTGAATCATTTGATGATTTTTCAATTCTGGCCTTAATTACATTAATTGAAATAGCTTGCTCTTGAGCAGCCAAAAACAAGCCTCCAGTTGCTTTTTTTAAATGTCGTAGTTGTAACCCTTAGTTAGATTTTATCTTTATCCACTATCCCTTCCTTGGACGTTTTTTGTAGAAATTAACCATGTAATGCTTTTCCACCATTCTCTTCTTGTTTTTATTACATTATTTCAATATTCATGTTTTGTTTCAATATATTCAACAAGTTCTAGTTATTAACTTGCATCAATGCTTGTTCTGAGCTGCTTTTTGTACAATCAGTGAATGTACACTTTTCTTCTTCAACCATTTGTTCGAGTTTAAATAAACCGGCTATTTCTTGCTTTATAATTTCCAAAGCTTCTTCAGTTTGTCTGGTGCTGAGCCAATATTTTTTATTAGGCTTGTCTTGATCCTTACATTTTTCAGTTTTTGCTTTTTCATGTTCTTTAAATTACTTCCATCTGATCTTAATTTCTTTACAGTATGTTGGCCTCCAGTCTGATCTTCCACTTTGAGATTGAATATGATTTTATTTTTGGCTTTCTAATTTCTATACCTAGTTCTTCCATAGCCACCATCACTATACTGTAAGCAAACTGATTGGTCTGTGCAATAGATGTTATTTTAATCCTTTCAAGCGCCTTATTCACATCCTTCATTATAGGTCTTTTTGGGATACAACTTTCAATACTACTACTATGCAAATAGTTATCTATCTCAGCTACACCGGAACTGAAATCTGCCTTCACCATCTGAATTTTCACTCAATCCATCAATCAATTTTATTATGGTCATTTTCAAAGTTTCATAAATTGCTTCACGTGATAAAATTACACACACATATACATGGTGTTAAAATATATTTAAAATCAATATAAAATAGAATACCAAAATGTAAAATAGAAATATTATAAATAAATAAAATAAATATAAAATATCAGAAAACCACTGATTTCTATTTTCTGCTCAATTAGCAACAATACAATAGATTTTTGGCAGTTGGTCATACAATTTTGGCAGTTGGTCATACAATTTTGGCAGTTGATCATACAATTGTGTCTTCAAGTAAACAGTTTACATAAAAGTTTTCCAGAGCTTCTGGAAATTTTTTAATTAAGCAAACTATTGTGGTATTGCAAAAGTTCCCATCTAAAAGACAATACCGGAAATGTGAGCCAGTAATTCTTTTGTATCTTCTCCCATGGAATTTTACTGTATGGAGTCTTCTTATATCTACTCTTGAGAACTGCTGAAGGGAGGGTGTTACAGCAAATAAGGAAGAATACAGTCACATCAGGAAGTCTGTCTCAGCATTTCTCATCCTTGGTCATAGCTAAACACAGAGACACAGAGAGATGGATGGATATGAATGGGTGTGTGAATGAATGAAACTTTCAGCTGTAAATCTTCACTGGTTTCTCTCTGTTCTCTGAATGAAAAAGAACAAAATGCAACACTAATGGTACATTCTGCCCCTCAGTGGGAGAAGGGAATCAGTATAGGCTTCAGATATCAGATTTCCAATTTTTGTTTAAAGATCAAAATTTTATGAAAGCAAAGGGATCCACAATAGATTGATCCTGGTCTGTCTTGGTCCTGGACTTTAACCTGGACCTGGAACTCTCCTGAGAATAGTAATTGGGAAGGGAAAACAAAATATTTGAGTGATTAGTCCTGTATTGTGAGGAATTGGATTTTAAGTTTAAAAATCTTTCCTTTCCTTTCCTTTCCTTTCCTTTCTCCTTCTTTCCTTTCCTTTCCTTTCCTTTCCTTTCCTTTCCTTTCCTTTCCTTTCCTTTCCTTTCCTTTCCTTTCCTTTCCTTTCCTTTCCTTTCCTTTCCTTTCCTTTCCTTTCCTTCTTTCCTTCCAAAAGCTCTTTAAGCCAAAGGCTAGAGCAGTGATGGCTAACCTTTGTCTCATCGCGTGATGAAAGTGCGCACACGTGCGTGCCGGCACCCATAATGCAATGTGTGTGTGCCCCCCCCCGTGTCTCCCCATACATGCACACGTGAAACCCCCCGTGCTCCCCTGCCCCCCACACATGCACATGCAACCCACCCTGTGCTCCCCTGTGCATGCATGTGTGATCCCACCGCCCCATTTTGGGCCTAGCAGGCCTCCCTCTAGCCTCCTGGGACCAAAAACAGGCCACGTGTGGGGGAGCGCACCCCCCACGCCCTGTTTTGGGCCTAGCCTAGCTGTGCAGGCCTCCCTGCAGCCTCCTAGGACCAAAAACGGGCCATGCAGGGGGGGCGCCGCACCCCCCAATGCTCCCCCTGCCCCCACGCATGCATACGTGGCCCCCCACTCCCCACATGCACACGCATCTCCCGCATGCACTCCACCCTCCACACATGTGCGGAAGATACCCAAAAATCAGCTGGCCGGTGGGAGGCACGCGTGCATGTGCGGTGGAGCTGAGCTGGGCGACGGCTCATGTGCCCGCAGAGAGGGCTCTGCATGCCACCTGTGGCACGCGTGCCATAGGTTCGCCATCACAGGGCTAGAGGTTTCCTGAGCCCTGCTTCCTACAATGAAGGGACAGGAGGAAAGGAAAGGAGAGAAGGTTAGTTTAATCATTGCTTGAAAAAAATATTTTCTGTATTAATAATGGTTTCCTGTTTAATTTTGTGCTGCAAAAAATGAAGAAAAATAAAATGGAGCTGCATTTTATTTCTGCATTTATGGAGACATAAAACTCAAGTAATGCTACTTGTTTGGTGTCTTATCTTTCTCCTTCTAATAGTTTTGGAAAACAAAATGACTATTAGAAAATGCTTCAGAGTTCATGTTCATGTTCTGCTAAAAACATGAGAACAGCCTAATACTGCAGTTTCAGACATTAAGGCTATCCTAAAGAGCAAAAAGTAACAATGTACCCTTTGTGTATATAATTATGTCATAGCAATTTAATTATCTCATGGCAATTTAAACAGATCTGATATAGGAATAGCCACCATCTCCGTGGAATGGAGGAATGGCAAATCTGAGGCCCCACTCTGAGGGAAAGCAAAATATGAGTCCTACCATAACTTTACCTGACAGCCCATCAATCTAAAAGGATTAAGATTGAATGGCAAAATGCTCTTAGAAGAAAAGCAGCTGGGATGGAAGGGGATGGAAAGTCGTACTGTCATTGTCAATTTTTTCATGGAGGCAAAGATCCCCTCTTACGCTTCATTTCTCCCTGAAATACCCTCTCTCCTCTCCTCCCCACTCTTTATAATCTATATTTGCTGCCATTGATTCTATCTCTTTTTATCCTGGATCATATTTTACTGGACAAGGGAATAAGAATAGCACAGAATCAGAATTTAAAAGATTCAAAGTCAACTGTAATGAGAACAGTTCAAAACCCAGATAGAAGTCTAGAAGGAGTTCAAATGATAATGGCATATGCTTACAACTAAAAACTCTGCAGGCAGGGTAAAGAAAGGACACCGATTAGATAGGTGCTGATCTCTACTTAAAGCACAGGCCAACTAAATCAAATCTCTGGAATGTTTTACCAAATCCCCCCCCCCAAAAATGTAATTTCATTCCCAACCAGTCACATGCAGCTATTTGGATCTGAAGCAGAAAATGAGCTTCAGAGGTCTTGTGGTTGCGTTCACTGAACCTATCAGTGCCTTTAGAGAGCCGTGACTTCCCTTGGCTTGTACAGTGGCTTGACAAGTGTCACTTCTTTAGGGAGATATGACTAAATGCTTCAAGCATGACACTTCCAAGGTGCTTTTTTATACTCCAAATCCAGATTGCAGGCCACTACCTTTTTATTAGTAGAAATTTTATTGGTTAAGCCATTTCACCATATCAAATATTTAACGTTAATAGAAATATACAAATAGATACAAAGAAAACAATAGGACGTGTTCCTAGTAAGTTGTCACCCCTACCGTTAACCCCAATCTGATCTAAATATTCTGTGCTCTTTGAACTGCTCTTTGAAATAAAGGGTGCAAGAGTAATATGCAGGTTCGTTCCCTGAAAAATAGTAAGAAAGTTTCTCCTAGGTGCCCCCCCTTTTTTTTAGTTTTTGAATAAGAATCTAAGTAAGCAGCCCTTTCTGAAGAGTACAGCTTGCAATCAAAAAGAATGGGTCTAATATAATGCCACTAGCCCTGGGCTAAGTTAAGCTTGGGCTTCTTCACAGGATATTAGTAAAAGACCATATAGCTTTCCTGCATCATAATTGCTAACCATAGTTCTTCAGTGCTGTCTCCCAAAGCTACTGCTGGGACTTTGCCTATACCAAAATCACACTGCTTGTATTAACCTCCTAATATTGTGGTACCCGTTCCATTTCCCTCCTTATTTGCTCTTCCTATCTCTTTATATGCTTCTTGATACTTTCTTCTTCTAGGTCAGGGGCAGGAGTGGGCTTCAAAAATTTTAGCAAGGGGTTCTCTGCCCGGTTGCGTTGCTGGGTGGGCGTGGCCATGGTGGGGGGGCGTTTTTGCCTTCCCCTGGCTACAGAGGCTTTCCTCGAAAACGGCCTCCCCAGCTCCAGAGGCCCTCTGGAGGCCGGAAACAGGCCCATTTCCGGCATGCCCAAACTTCCAGTAGGCCCGTTTTTCGCCCTCCCCGAGTCTCCGCGCATGCCCTGCACTTACCTGCATACAAAACGGGCCGTGTGGGGACTCCTGGGAGGGGCAGGGAGTGGGATTTGGGGGTTCTCTGAATTGCACAGAATCTTAGCTAGAGGTTCTCCCGAACCTATGTGAACCCCCAGCAGGCCACCCCTGGTCAGGGGTGTCAAACTCACGTTGTCATGGCAGCATCACATGACGTATTGGGACTTTTCTCCCCTTTGTTAAACTGGGCATGGGCGTGGCCAGTGTGTGACACATCCAGCCCGCGGGCCAGGAGTTTGACAGCCCTGTTCTAGGTGAATTTAATGCAACCTTCTTACAGAATCAGATTCTCCAAGATCTTCCCACTGACTGAAAATGGTCATTTTCATTCTTTTGAGTCCATTAAACACTCTTAGCAAGAGTAATTGGATACTCTTAAGCTTGCAATAAATCTTTATAACCATTTGAACTATATAGTCACATTCTTGATTAGTTTTTGAATCAAGCATTATGTCATTTAAATAGATGACATTGGAGAACTTAATTTGCCTTAAAACAACTTTTCAAATGTTTAAATACAATTAATTATACAAATGCCAAACAAAATTAAAATTGTGATACCAGGTAGGGAAAAAGAGAGCTGCTCAGTCCCAACTGCTCAGTCTCAGTCTGTTGTCAAGTGCCAGAGAAATCAAAAGATCCAGGCAGTTCAAATCGTTATAAAGATTTATTGCAAGCTTAACCTCTCTACAAAAATCTGAACTACTAACAGCCAAAGCAAACTGGCAGTAGATAAGAGTCAAAGGAATTCAAGGTGGGCTCGACTTAGATCTCTTGTGGGCATGAAGGGACTCATGACTGATGACCTGTTTGATCCTTCCCTTGGGCTCAGCTTGGTCATCTCCTATACTGTACTTTTACACCATTATACAGTACTGCAATAAGTCAATTTCTTACAGAGTTTTATCAGAGGAACATTTTATTTTCCTGAATCCAAACTCTCTTTGATCCCCTGAGAAATTCCAGAATTGATCCTAACAAGTCTTTCAGCCTTGAGCTATTATGCTTAATCTTCCCAATGACTTCAAAAGTGGGGAATTAAGCTCTCTTTGAGCTACCTTCACACACACACACACACACACACACACACACACACACACACACACACACACACAGAGCTATCTAGTATTTGCTGGCAAGGTTTTGAAAATGGTTGACTGGCTATCAGTTCACTTCCCCTGCCCATTAGATTGGCCTGCCTAGAAGCAGGAAGTTGACTTAGATTTTAATTTTTCTGATATAGTATGGTAAAACGGCAAAGGGTAACTTTTTTGTGGGGGTGCCTCCAAGTCAGAGTTGACTCATGGCAACTGTGGAATAAGTCATTGCAGTTTTTTGGGCAAGATTTCAGAACTGGTTTGCCCTTGTCTCTTTCCAAGGACTGACAAGAAGTGGCTGGCCAAAGGTCATCCAGTTGGCTTTGGGCTTCAGGCAGGACTAGAACTCACAGTCTCCTGGCTTCTAGTGTGAACACCAAACTGGTTCTCAAGTAGGATTTTAGGTGGCATTAATTCAGATAACTCTGTTAGCCACCACTTGAATTAGTTAATACTGTATCTGTGCATTTGTGTGCACGTATTCATTGGTCCATAAAATAGAGTGCGTTAAAGGTTTTAAAAAACCAGGACTTTTAGATTTGTCAGAGTATTAAGCGTGCTTTATGTATACAGCATCCAGCAAATCTTGACCTTTAGAATAACCTAATAGTTACCAGTTTCCAGAGCATCTATTTTTGGTACTTATAATTTCTTATAAACCTTTGACAAGCTTCTCAGACATATTGACTATACTTCACTTGAGGTAATTTAGTGAAGTTCTCTAACATTGGGCCCCTGACTGTTCTATTATATTAAACATACAGACACACACACCAGGCGATTTCCTCAGGTGACAACTTACTGGAATAAAGCACTGAATTACAGCAGGTTAGAAAGCTGTTTTTGTACAACAGCTTCATGAAGAGTCATTGAGCCAATATTGAGCTTGCTGAGGGAGAAATCTTTTCAGCAAGGAATCACTGAAAAAAGTCAGTGGAAATTTCAGCTGTTTGCCATTAAACCTGCCAAGTCAGTGCTACCCAAAAAGGCAGTAAAATTGGCTTTTTGAGCCCTATTTCACCCCAATCCTATTGCTCAACTCATGTCAATGTCCAGATGTGTCAATGAATTGGTCAAGAAAAGGATCAGCTGTGAGGGTTGCTGTGTGGTATCCACTGAGTAAGTAAAGGGCTGTGGCCTGTCCATATGGGTTATGACCAGGCAATCTTGTCATTTATAGGCATTATGTGTAATGTGCATTTCAAAAATGGTACTTGAGTTATGCTGGAGAACTCATGCTAACAAGTGAAGAACTTAATAAGGAGTAAAAACTGATCAAGCCTACTACTTAAAAAACCTGGTAGAGATCCAGAAGTCTCCAGAGGAGATCAAGATCGTAACCGTGGATCAGCTGCTTTTTTTGTTTGTTCAAAATATTGTACTTCTATAAGTATTAAAAGTGGCAGCAGGTATTAATTTCTACATACAATAATGTAGAGCAGAGATGGGCCTCTTTCTGGCATTATCATGGCCTATAAAGAGAGGCAGATACCATTTCCTCTTCTTCCCAGATGGCAAGCAAAAGGACTTTTTAAAAAAAATTGGAGTGTGTTTTGATTAAGCTCACTTGCACTGGAGATCAGTTTTAATCTTAACATTACTTATGTATTTTTGTTGCATTTTATTTGACCTCTTAATTGACCAATTTTGTTGCTTTATATCAAAAGGGACAGGCCTTGTTCCACAGACCTCTCCTTCCCAGAATCGCTTAGATATTTAGTATTGAATGTCAACAATTATATTTGACTAATTAGTAATTAGCTACCCAGAGTCATAACAGATTTAAATCTCATAAATAAATACCTAGAAAGGTTTCCTTTCTGATGTGTAACTGTTTTTCTTTTCAAATACTGTATCTTTGTTTTTGCTCCTTATATCCTGCAAGATTAAATTTAGACTTACTAACATTTCAACAAAAAAACTTATCAGACCTTATATTTGATGTATGGTGTGTCCTGATGGTATTCCAGATAGAGACGAGGGAAGTAAAAGAAAGAGATATTGTACTTACTCAAGCATTTAAATCAGGAGTTGAACTATGTTGAGATAAAATAAAAAATAGTCTAGACTGGGTCCCTGTTCAGCCAGTCAGGGAAAAATATCCTTCCATCTTCTCACATCTAGTATGAAAAAAAGACAGTTATTGTTTTATTATTTTTCATTGAAAAGTTTTACATTATGATAAAAAAAACTTCCATCTTTCACAACATTCAAGGGGTTTTGAATTATATTCCTTTAAAATCTGCTTTATTAAATCTAATTACAGAGAAACTGTTGTCTGAACATTCAGCAAATCTGAAGTGATGTATGATGTGCAAATATAGATACTTCTCTGTTTTACCACAGAGTAGTACAATTGTTTTGCCCCAGTTTTGCCACCAGTTGAAAAGCTCTGGTGGGGGCTACCAATTGCAATATTCTGACAAATTTGGAATAGACAGATATCATGAATCCAATGTTTCTTCCCCCTTTTCCCTCAAGTACACAACGGTACTATTTTACTGTTTCTCTGCACCCCTTTTGAGGCACAGTGTGTCTCTTTCCAGCATACTGAGCTCCTTAACTGGATACTGGAGATGCAGCATCTCAGACTGATAAACAGAACTGTCCCATTCCATGCTGGGTCAAGCTTTGTATTGACCTGGACTTAGGATCAACAGAGCAAAAGTATGGGGCTTTGATCATGCTGTTGCAGCTGCCATCTTGACTTTTTAAAAAATTCCTCCTACAGAAGTCCCTGGATGGAGTGTAGCTCTAATAAAAGGACCTCTCCTCCAGGAGCTGACAATATATAATAATTGCTAGAACTAGTGGAAGAGAATAGTCATAGAACTAGTGATAGCAGTGTTCCAATATTTGAGGGGCTACCACAAAGAAGAGGGGGTCAACCTATTTTCCAAAGCACCAGAAGGCAAGACAAGAAAAAATGGATGGAAACTAATCAAGAAGACAAGCAACCTAGCACTAATGAGAAATTTCTTAACAGTGAGAACAATTAATCAGTGGAATGGCTTGCCATCAGAAGTTGTGGGTGCTCCATCACTGGAGGCTTTTAAGAAGAGACTGGGCAATCACTGGATTGTATAGGGTCTCCTTCTTGAGCAGGTGGTTGGACTAGAAGACCTCCAACTCTGTTATTGTGTAGTTCTGAAGGGCAGAGTAAGAAAAAATGCTTTTCAACCTAGCTTAATTGTTATTTTTTAAATCTTCTGTTATGTTTTGTTGGAATTTTCCAGGATCATCCCACATTCTTTCCTTCTTCCTCTCATTCTCCCATATATGAACATTTCTTCCTCTTCCTCATCCATTTATTCCTCCTTGTGGCATTCTCCTAGAGAATGTTATTTGATTTATTATTCTCTATCTGCAGCAACAGGCTCTCTTTCTCCCCTCTCTGTCTTTTTTTAATTTTTCAACCAGTGAGTAGGCTTGCTTCAAACTAAGGTGCTGATCTTTTGTACCTATCATCTATATTTCTTAGATTTGTTCAGACCCAAGAGATATTGTGAGAAAATCTAGGTGCTATGGGCTAAAAACAAGTATTTCTGCTTACAGAACATTGAAGTAAAATGCCTGTTCTTCTTGATGAAATGCCTGTAATCCCTGTTTGAGAAAAAGTTTTTCCCCCCTCAAGTCCTGTACTAGTTGAAATTTTGATGGTTTCCTTTTACATCTCTGTGTGGGGACTAAGTGTTACAGAATGGTTTCTGAATATACATGGAGAGAATTAAGATACATAATTTTCTAAGGAAACATTTACATATCTGATTTCCCTACAAAAGTACATGATTTCAATTGCTGGAATAGAAGCCTGTTCCCTCTGGATGTGATTTGATTTGGATCATCCCAAAGAATTAAAATCCAAACAGATAATAAATATTGAACTATTGCACTAGAATCTATAGCAAAACATCTGCAATGCTAGTGGTCTACACTTTAATGCAGTTGCTCCTGAACCTGGAGAACACCAAAGGAAATATGAGCTTGGGCTACTATTACTCCAAGAAACCATTGTCAACCCTGGCAACAGATCTTTACGGCTTCAACCATTTTTCAACCATTTATGAAAATGACAGGGATTGAACACAGACTTTCCATAGTCAAAGTAAATGTAGCTATCACCTTACCTTGGAGTGCTCTCAAATATAGGTAGTCCTTATTTAGTGACTGCATTGTACAGTGACTGCAGTTGCAATGCATTGGCAGTTACAGTGGTGATGATAATTTTTTTTTCTGTGACCAATTCTTGCATTTACAATCTTTGCAGGTTTGTAAAGTGAAGGACAGCTGAAGAAAGATTGTAAGCATAGTTACAGTTTCATTTAACAACTGCTTCACATAACAATCAAATTACCAGTTTCAGTTGTGGTTGCTAAATGAGGATTACCTGTAACAAAACAAGACAGCACTCAGGTCTGAAGTAAAAAGCAGTGAAAACCTTAGTGCAGACAAACTTGCCTGATATAATAGATATAGGACCATTTAGAGCAGTGGTTCTCAACCTTTCTAATGCTGTGACCCCCTGCGACCCCCGCCCCGCTGCTGTGACCCCTGCCCCCCCCCCCCCCCCCGTGCCATGTCTTGGAAATGCTCCCAGTTTGGCCGTGCCTGCGGGTCGCCGGACAGCCGGTAGCCACGGAAGCGGGAGACTTTGCCCACCCGCCCGGACGACACCATTTGGGTTCTTTTACCCTCTGCACATGCGCAAAGCATTCTGCGCATGCGCAGAGGGTAAAAGAACCCAAATGGCGGCATCCTGGAGGGTGGGCAAAGTCTCCCGCTTCCGTGGCTCCCGGCTGTCCGGCGACCCGCAGGCACGGCCGAACTGGGAGCATTTCCAAGATGGCAGGCTAGTGCGCGCGGCGACCCCTGTGAAAAGGTCGTTCAACCCCCAAAGGGGTCGCGACCCACAGGTTGAGAACCACTGATTTAGAGGGATAACACAAAACCTGAAGATTACAGATCATTTGGGGCAAATACTCTCAAACCATAAATATTGGCAGACAAGCTGTATCTCCTTTATAAACAAACAAATGGAAGATACAAGCAAAAAAATAAATAAAGCTAAGCTATAACGTTATGAGCCATGTAGATATGGAAGTGATCTAGTGTAAACAAAACAAAGAATGATGTATAGCAACATGAAACTCAGTTGCACTTCTCTGTTTTAGATCAATGAACATATCTCACTAAGATATTATTGAACCAATTTCTTCCTCAAGAACAGAGGTGGGTTCCTGCCAGTTCGGACCGGTTCTTTAGAACCGGTAGCAGGAATTTCCCCCCGCTTGCCGAACCAGCAGCGATGGCTTGCTGGACACACCCCTGAACCGACTCTCTCAGCGGCACCATAGGCGCTGCCATCTTATTTTGCAGCTGTTTTTTGCTTCTGCACATGCGCAGAAGCTGGATTTTCAGCACTGCGCATGCACGCGTGCCCACGCGGCGTGGGAGGAAGCGAACCAGCAGCAAGGTAAGTCAGAACCCACCCCTGCTCAAGAGGTGGTCTTGCCAATTCTTTTTTTCTCCTTTTTTTTTTTTTTTGCTTCAATACTTGATATTTGGTTTAGAGTCCATTGGTTCCAAAAAACAGACACTGCCTCAATTGTACTCACGCAATGAATATCGTTCTGTGTATCTTAACATTTGCACAGAAATGCTGGTTAGCATATATTGCTTGTCACTATTAATTAATTGACTATTGATTATACTGGATTGTACTCCACTATTGTTAAGTTATTTGATCACTTTTAAAGAATGTTTTTGAAAGAGTTCATTATTTTTTCTGGCATTGTGATTCCCAGTAGACCCCTGTGTCCATGCATGCAATGTCAGGAGACAATTATGAAAGGCTTTGCATCTTGATATTGTGATGGGCGTTTCTTCATTTGTTCCACCCCTGCAGAGATTTGTGTGCCCTGACAGAAAGAAAGAGCAAGTTTATAGCAAGTTTTAAAAAAAAACCTTCTGGGTCAACAGAGGAAGGTTCTATAGTAGTTCTTCAAAATAACTACTGCAATCCATAGGTGACTGTTGAACCAACAAAAATTCAGGGAACAATGCCATATTCTACATTGAAATGTAAAAGTGTTTATACATCACCTATGCTTTGCACCTAAAGAATCATGCCATCAACAAGTATTTCTGATCATTATAATGCATTTTAACCGAAACACCATTAGCATCAATCTGTTCAGCATTTTGTCTCCGGTTAGTTTGTTGCAAGCATGCACTGGAATAACAAAGAGGGGGAATTCACTCATGCATTGTAAGCAAGAGGATTGACAGGATCTTTCTGCTTGTGTCAAAATGACAAAAAAAACATCATCATGCTGTTATACCAAAAGCTTTTCCTCATGTGTCTATGATGTGTCACAACATATATACAAAAAGACCGGGCTTATGTCATTACAGCATCATTCTGTTCTTCCTTCCCCATGTGCTGCAGATCAGGGGTGGGTTCCAAATTTTTTTACTACCACTCTGTGGGAGTGGCTTAATTATGTGGGTGTGGCTTAATTTTGTGGGAGTGGCTTGATGGTCATGTGACCAGGTGGGAGTGGCTTGACGGTCATGTGACCGGGTGGGAGTGGCTTGGCGGTCATGTGATCGGGTGGGAGTGGCTTGGTGGTCATGTGATCGGGTGGGAGTGGCTTGACGGTCATGTTTATCTGCGTGACCGCCTTATACCACATTCCTCCCATCGACCAGGGCGGTCGCACAGGGTTGGCCTTCTTCAGGTCCCGTCGGCCAGACAGTGCCGGCTGGCGGGACCACGGGGGAGGGCCTTCTCTGTAGCCGCTCTGACTCTGTGGAACCAACTTCCCCCCAAGATCTGTACTACGCCCACCTTACTGGCCTTCCGTAAAGCCGTTAAGACCTGGCTTTTCCGGCAGGCCTGGGGCCAATAGTTGTTCTGATTGGCCCATGCATGGTTGTGTGAATGTTTTATTTTAAATATAGTTGGGGTTTTGTTTTTTTTCCCCTTTCTTTTTTAAATTGTTTTTATATGTTTTATTTTTGATGATGTAAGCCGCCCAGAGTCCTTCGGGAGTTGGGCGGCATATAAATGTTATAAAATAAAGAAATAAATACGTACTACCCCCACCTTACTGGCTTTCCGTAAAGCCATTAAGACCTGGCTTTTCCGGCAGGCCAATAGTTGTCTGATTGGCCCATGTATGGTTGTGTGAATGCTTTATTTTAATATGGATATGGTTTTTTAAATTGTTTTTATATGTTTTATTTTTATTTTTTATATGATGTAAGCCGCCCAGAGTCCTTTGGGAGTTGGGCGGCATATAAATTTTAGAAATAATAAATAAATAAATAAAATGTGTCAGTGGGTGGGACTTCATGGTCATGTGACTGGGTGGGCGTGGCTAGATTGTCATGATCCTAGTTCCCCCTATGAGGATTCCTGCATCCGGACCTTTTGCAATCTCCCAAAGGATTAAAGGAAACCAGATTCCATACAGCTCTGAACCCTTAAGGCAAACCAAATACAAGTGGTCCTCACTTAATGGCCGGTTGCTTAGCAAGTGTTCAAATTTATGACTGACCTCCCCAGAGCTACTTGACCTGTTTTTGGAGTTTTGACAGCCATATGCACACACATGCGCGCGCACACACACACACACACACACACACACAGACACAGACACATATACACTTATGTCCAGTTACAACATCCCACACAGTCATGTGACTGAGGTTGTCTATGTTTTTGCCAGTTTCCAACAATTCCTTCTGATTTCCGTTTAAAAATGCCCATTGGGGAAAATGGACTTGTTTAACAACCACAGTGTTCACTTAATGACCACG
>QLTV01001700.1:3268520-3332115 GCA_003457575.1 Thermophis baileyi
TTCAGCCTCAGCCTGTCCAGCCACAGAAACCTGAACTCCTTCTGATGGGGGAAGGGAAGCCGTGGTGACCTGGGCCCCTTGAGAAACACCCCATAAATTATCCTGGGGCCTAGGCAAGTCAGTAGCATCAAGGGCCAAAGGATCCTCCCCTCCTTCAGCTGAGGGAGTTAAAAGAGGCAGGGCTTGAGCCAGCTGCAATGATTGTTGCTGTTTAGCAGAACGTTCACAAATCCTCTGTAATGCCCTATCTCTCCTCTTTTCAGCACGCTCAGTTGCTTTGGAAGAGGCCTCCCTAGAGGAACGAGATCTAGTAGAAGGGTGACCTGAAGAGGAAGAATGATCATCCTCGGGAATGCCCCTGTTGGACTTTCTGAGACGTTTGCCCCCAGGTTTATCCTGAAGAGGAGCTTTGTCTGCCATGATAACTAAAGTAAGGCCTGGCCCGGGACCGGAAGATTCAGGTTTTTGTCCCACAAAATGGCCGCCCCTGCCAAGTGGCTCTCAATGAGTCTGCAAAGTTGCTGTCCCGAGCAAGCTCAAGGGGTAATTATTGAATAGCAACTGCAGAAGAGTAAATACACTGGCCCTCCTGAGCAAGCTCTGAGGGAAGAATGGGCACAGTAAGGTAGAAATTCAGCGATGCCGAGGGAAAAACGGCTGTGCTTGAAGCCATGTGGAGCCGTGCGAGCGTTTGCTCAAGCGCCAGAAAATTGGAGGCTCAGCAGGGGATTGCAATGACAATTATGGCATTCCGACTCACTTTTTGATTAAATAATGGAGCCTGCGCGAGCGTTTGCTCCAGCGCTAGAAAGATTTAAGGCTCAGCAGGAATTCTCCACCACAATAAAAAGCCCAGGGGAGCCAGCAATGTTGTTGACAATAAGCAGCCTGCGCGAGCGTTTGCTCTAGCGCTTCCAGGCAATCAGCTGTGAGTCGGGGAAACGAAACTAGCAAGTCCAATTAGCACCGGGAGGCCCTCGAGCGGCAAATAGGGCATAGAAAAAAAACCACGCGAGCAGTTGCTCCAGCGTGTGTTGAAATGAGGCCAGGGGAATCCCCACGATGATCGGGGACCTTTAAAGCCTCGATCTGAGGCACCCCCAGGGTCTTTTGTTAAGTTGGGAGGAGAAGGGGGGGAATGGGGGGGAAATTCAAACCGTCCCACTTGAATCTGAAGTTTTCCTCCTTGCTGGAACGAAGACAGCGAATTTCTACACGATGGAGCCACCTAGTGGCTTTTTTTAAAGGGCGGCCCCCCCGGGGTTTTTTGTTAAGTGGGGGGGAGAGGGGGGGGAATGGGGGGGAAATTCAAACCGTCCCACTTGAATCTGAAGTTTTCCTCCTTGCTGGAACGAAGACAGCGAATTTCTACACGATGGAGCCACCTAGTGGCTTTTTTTAGAATAGCTCAGCTAAGAGAAAATGTAGTTTAGAAAATAAAAAGCCTAATTTGGTGATTTGACTAAAACTAGGATGGGAGTCCGTTGCCAGCCATCCTTCTCGTGAAAGGACGAGTCAAATCTGGGGCTACAGGAGGCGGATCCTAATCTAAATAAGAAAAAAATAGACAGACTCAGTCCTGAAACAGGATTGGATGAGGACAACCCATCCTGAATGCTGGCTCCACCTCAGGATGGAGAATTTTCTTTATTATCTCTCCTTCTGTAGGAATTTTCTCTGCTTTCCAGTTTTGTGCAAATACTATTCTAGCTGCTATTATTATATGTATGATCAAATATGTATCTTCTTTACCATATTTCTCCGGTAAAACACCCAATAAAAATGTTCTCTGGTCTTAATTCTTTACGCTGCTGTAACATTCCCTCTAACCATGTTCGTATTTTAACCCAATAGTTCCTTGCTTCCTTGCACGTCCACCACATATGATAATATGATCCCGGTGATTGATGACATTTCCAACATTTGGCTGATTTATCTTTAAACATTTTTGCTAATCTTTCTGGTGGCATATGCCATCTATAAAACATTTTATACAAATTTTCTTTGTATGCTGTTGCCATTGTTAATTTATAGTTCCTTTCCCATAGTTGTTGCGGTTTTTTTAGTTCAATCGTATAACCAAAGTTATACTATGCTATCATTGTTTCTTTTACCACTTCTTCCTCTAATCTGACTTGCAATAAGTAGTTATATAATTTCTTAATCATTTTTTCATCTGTTCCCATAAGTATCTCGTCCAATTCTGACTTTTCCAAATTAAAACCATACTGTCTAGCATCTTTTTCATATCTTGATTGTATTTACAATTGTGTATACCAGTCTATCTCAATCCCTTGTTTTTCTAGTTCTTGTTTTTGTTTTAGTTCTCCCTTTTCTGATAAAATATCCTTATATCTAACAATATTTCTCATATTAATAATATTTGGATATGTCAATGCTTCCATTGTTGAAAGCCACATTGCTATTTTCAAGGAATGTTTTTCTTTCACTCTCTCCCACACTGTTAACAAACCATTTCTTATATAATGTCTCTGGAAATAACCATGTATCCTGTTTTTCCCATACCATAAGAACGCATGCCAACCTAGTTGCAAATCGTGTCCCTCCAAAGTCAATAATCTTGTATTTTTCAGTAGAATCCATTATTTTGCCCACATTAATGCTGCAGCTTGATAGTACAATTCCCAACTTGGTAGTCCAAACCCACCTCTAGTTCTTGAATCTTGTAACATTTTTATATTGATTCTTGCTTTTTCCCTTGCCATATATATTTCCACATTATTTTATTCAAATTCTCAAAGTACTTTTTCTCAAGTTTTATTGTTATTGTTTGGAATAAAAATAAAATTCTTGGTAGTATATTCATTTTAATTAATGCTATTCTTCCCATTAGTATTAATTGTAAGGTTTTCCATTTGTCCAAGTCTATTTCAATTTGGTTTCTCAGTTTATAATAATTATCTTCCTTTATGGTTGCACATCTGGAAGTTAATTGAATACCCAAGTATTTCACCTTCTTCACTATTTGAATGTTTAATTTCTCCATTATTCATTTAAAATGTTCATTAAAAAGATCTGCTTTCTGTTAGTTCTCACAACACTTTAGCATGGAAGACATCTGAAACAGAAGTTCATGTTCTTAGGGTACAAGTATGAACAATTAAGAAGTTTCTTTCAGATCCTGTGGCCCCAATCTGTGAAAAGGCTGAAGGAAGGATGTCCATTTACATATCACCAAGAACTTAGAAATGTGTTTCCAGATAGTAGTACAGACATACTGTAGATACAACTCAAGAAATAATTTCTATAATTTTTTTAAAAATGCAATACATCGCACCATAGCAAGCTGATGTAGGTGAACATCTTCAAGGCCATAATGTCTTCTTTATGAAAGTTTTATATTAAATGAGATTAGATTGTGTTCCAATAAAGGGAACAATCCAGTGGAGGATTGTCCTCTGAAACACATTTAAATAAAGGTCTTTCAGTAAATTAGAACACAACGCTACTCATTTGATGAGTAACCACAGAATAAAAAATGTTTGCTGAGTCAATTTACTATTAAACATTTCAACACCAACTACTTGTATTTAAAGAGGAAAAAAGTACCTTCACTAGGAAAAGTCTTATTTTGTTTTTAATTGAGTTTCCCAATAATTGGCTTAGTTGCTTAGTTTTGTGGAATGAAATGCTCTTGTGACTCTCTGGAGAAGATCATAATCAATATTCTGAAATGTGTATTCAGAAATATTTATTCCAATAATTTATTCCAATTATTAAGATTATATCTTAAAAGTCACAAATTACTATGTTATTAATATGTACATCCGTATATCTGTTTAATGTCACTATACAAGATATTTATACTGTAATATGATAAGATGGCAAATTTGTAATGACAATCTGCATCAAGTAAAGAAAATAAATTTTTACTGCATTATGAAATACCAAATAACAACAGGAACATAATGAAACAGTAATAAGATTTCAATACTTACTAACACTTGTCATCAATAAATGAACAGACAAGAGAATTGATATAATGAAACAGCTTCACATGAAATAGATAGCACCTAAAATGTATGTACTTTTCATCTCAGTGCAGATCTGTATCCTCTTTGTGCTCATTAAAAATTACTGCAACATTTTGATTACATCCTCTGTATAGTATTGAATTACAGACATCTGTATAAAATATTTTTGTCACCACAATTATGGAGGATTTTAATTCAAAAGAGCAAGTAAGATCTAGCGAGATAAACTGTGAATCACCAGCACTTGAATCAGGGAACTGGGTGAATCATCAGTTCTGTATGGGTTACTCTCCTCATGAAGGAACATGTGCAGCCTTGGTGCCTACCTAGTGGATTCCTCTCTATCACTCAAGAACTGGTGGCCTTGGTGGCCCATAGAGCACATAGGTGTTCCTGATCCAGTTCCTGATCCAGATAGATAGATGATAGATAGATAGATAGATAGATAGATAGATAGATAGATAGATAGATAGATAGATAGATAGATAGATAGATAGATAGATAGATAGATAGATAGATGATAGATAGATAGATAGATACATAGATAGATAGATAGATGATAGATGATTGATAGATGATAGATGATAGATGATAGAAGATAGATAGATAGATAGATAGATAGATAGATAGATAGATAGATAGATAGATAGATAGATAGATGGATGGATGGATGGATGGATGGATGGATGGATGGATGGAGGGAGGGAGGGAGAGGGAGAGGGAGAGGGAGAGGGAGAGGGAGAGAGGGAGGGAGAGAGGGAGGGAGAGAGGGAGGGAGAGAGAGGGAGAGAGAGAAATAAAAGAAGGCAGTTTCACTGGAAACACAAAAGCAGTATGATGTAAACCACATTTTTACTGGGAAGGCAGAATGAACTTGCTTATATCTGCTTCCCCAAATCTGGATTTCATTTTTTTGACAGGCACTCTAATTTTTTATTCCATATTTATTTTTGACTGTTATTTGCTCTTTATGAAAGCCACTGTAAAAAAGAAGACCCAAAAACCCTGACTCACAGAAATAGAGTATTACAAACTTTTACCTTCCCTCTGCTCTTTCCATACACCATACACTTTTCCATTTCAAAAGGCTTTAAATATTTAAAATAATAAATAAAAAATATTAAATTTTACTAGCACATGCACTTCCACAGACACTAGAAAGATCATAGGTAAGCTACTAGTGTATATGGTACATAGTAGAAATGCTGGAGTCACACAAAATAACATTTTATTATGTTAATAAAAATTTAGGAACTGTTGGCAGTTCATAGATTCATATCTCTGCTAGGAAAAAGAAGCAAATAGAAAAACTATTCATTAAATTTAGTCATACTCATACATAAAATCTGTGCCTGGCACAATTTTTGTTTTAATTGCACATTTCCCTCTGATTGTGACCCACTAGGGAATACCAAGATACGTCATCCATGATCTGAACCATTCAAGTTAATGTTTTCTTTTCTCTGGAAGTATGTTTAAATTTAAATTTTCTCTGTTCGCATCCCTTCCCTTTTTAATGACAAGTCATTTTACATAATTTTACAAATATATTTCCAATAGTTGAAGCATAGATTATAAAGCTATGTATGAAGTATCCCTGATTAAAATATTTACTGAAACATCCTCGGTTGATAACTTGAAACGAACAATAATTCATAAATAATTTATTTATGTAAGGAGTGCAATGTTTTTCAATAGAGATAGGTTAAGTGTAAATCTACTGTTTGGCAACTACTAGGGAACCCTCTGTGCAAATTAAGCCATAATGTGATCCACTATAATTTTGCTGATTTCTGTTGAATTAATAAATCAACACTGAACACTACAGATATCATTTTTCAATGCAATGGATTGCTTACAAGCAAGTATAGATGAGCACAACATTTTCTAAGAATCCAAACTGTTGTAGGCCACATCATCAGGCATCTATATATATTGTGAAAGAGCAGTCTAAACCATGTTGGTGGCTGAGGATTTGGGAATCCTCAATCCAAGAGCCAGTTTGGTGTAGTGGTTAAAATGCTGGCCTAGAGGTCAAGAGACCATGAGTTCACATTCCGCCTTAAACATCAAAACCCGGCTGGATGGCTTTGGGCCAATCACTCTTGTTAGATAGGGTGAACGGATGAGGCAGACATCAGGTTTAGTAACAATAACAGCTCTTTATTCAGGCAACTATGTACAATCCAGCAGCTCACTGTCTGACACCTTCCTTTTATATAGGGAGCTGTCAGACTGTCCAGCCAATCGGCTTCAAGTATTTTCCCACTGGAATGGAGGACATGACTGGAGCCTTAATGCTCTAGTGCCAGTACGTAACACCCCTCCCCCAGGGGTGAAATGCTCCCGGTTCGCTCGTACCTGTCAGTCGCCATAGAGCCTGTCGCCAAGGCGTGGCATCGCCCACCCACCCGGACGCCACCATTTGGGTTCTTTTATCCTCTGCGCATGCGCAAAGCATTCTGTGCATTCGCAGAGGGTAAAAGAACCCAAATGGTGGCGTCCGGGTGGGCGGTGCCTCGTGCTACCTTGGCGACCGGCTCTACGGCGACCGACAGGTACGAGCGAACCGGGAGCATTTCACCCCTGCCCTCCCCTCTTAGTTGGGTTGATCCAACTCGTGATGTAGTCACGTAGATAGGCAGGGCATTTAGTGCTTCTTTCAGACCTGCGCAGCTCAGTTGGAGCTGAGGCTGCGGTCAGGTCGGTTGGGTCTTTGGGTCTCCCAAGCTCGACCAATGGAAGTGTCTGGAATCTTCCCCGGGGCGTGGCTGGAGTTCCAGGAACCGGTTTGCTCAGAACTTGCCCCCCCCCCCGGCACTTACATCCCCAGGTAAGTTTCCCAGATCTTTCGGGCTTGAGCTTTCTGTGTTGGGAGTGTGTGATCGTTCCATTTGGGTAGGTGTTTGGTTTTTTTGTTCAGAAGTTATTTCTGGTTGCCTAAGAGTGGAGTGGCTGAGGTGGCCTCAGAGTTGGTCAATATGCCTCCTCCAGCTTCTACCGTCCTCGAGCTCTAGTCTATAGGAGCGAGGGCCAGTGATTTCTACAATTGTGGAAGGAACCCAGAGAGCACCCCCAGCATAGTTGTGGGTGTAAACTTGATCACCTATGCTGAACGACCTAAGTTGGCTGGTCGAATCTATTGGGGCCTCGGCAGAGTAGTTTGGATGTAGCCGATCTAGGGGAGACCTTAGCCAGTGGCCCATTAGGAGTTTGGAGGGACTTCTGCCTGTGGTAGCGCTCGGCGTGATGTGCTGTACTAGGTGGAATTTATCAATGCGTGTTTGCCAATCACCTGGCCCCATTCTAGATAGGGCTTCTTTCCGCTTGACTATTGCTGGCCGGGTGGAATGGTGAGACCAGGGCATGCCTGATTCCCTGTTCAGCTAGGAAGGTTTCGAAGTTGATGGCTGTAAATTGGGGCCCGTTGTCAGAAACCAAGACATTGGGCAGGCCGTGTGTGGAGAAAAGTCTCCGTAGTGCCTTGATGACCGCCTCTGCCATTGTGGAGGTCATGAGGACTACTTCTAGCCATTTCGAGTAGCCATCCACAACTATGAGGAATGTTTGCCCATGTGGGGGCCCTGCATAATCAATGTGCACCCTGGACCAGGGTGCTTTGGGTCATTCCCATTCGTGCACGGGTGCCTCTGGGGGAGCTGGTCGGGATTCCTGGCACGGTGTGCAGGTTTCCACCCATTCTGCAATTTCCCCATCCATGTTAGGCCACCATACATAACTTCTGGCCAATGCCTTCATCCGGACAATCCCCGGATGCCCTACATGTAAAGCCTCTAATACTGCAACTCGCAGTTTGGTTGGAACAATCACCCGGTCCCCCCATAGAAGACATCCCCTTAATACATACAATTCATTTTGTTTAGTTACATAGGATTTAAATTCAGGCCCAACAGATCCCCTGGGCCATCCCCTCAACACCCAGTGCAGAACCTGGGCAATGGTTCTGTCCTTAGCCAAGTGACGTGCGACTTCATTAGACATCACTGGTCCCGATTCTAGGCAGTCAATGAGCAGGACTGGCATGTCGGGGCTAGGATCGTCCAGGAGTTTGTGCAGGGGGCATCTGCTGAGGGTGTCAGCATGGCCCAGAGTCTTTCCGGGGCGATGAATCAGTTGATAGTTGTAGGCGGCTAAGAAAATAGCCTAGCAAGTCATTCGCGGTGAAAGGGATGCAGGCATAGGGCAGTCCCCTGCCAAGAGTCCAAGCAATGGTTTATGGTCAGTTATGAGGTCAAACCTCCAACCGTACAAGTAATCGTGGAACCGCTTGACCCCTGCCACTGCAGCCAGTGCTTCCCTGTCCAACTGGCTATAGTTCAGTTCTGCGGGTGACAGGGTCCTGGAATAGTATGCAATCAGAGCTTCGGTTCCATTAGGCAGGCGATGGCTGAGGACTGCCCCTACGCCGAAAGGCGATGCGTCACAGGTCAACACCAAAGGGAGAGTCTGGTTGTACTGCACCAGGAGGCTGTCTGTGGAAAGCAGCCACTTGACAGCTGCGAATGCAGCTGCCTCAGTTTTGCCCCAAGTCCACTTTGTTTTTTTTCTGAGCAGCCTGTGCAAAAGCTCAGCTACAGTCGCCTTCTGTTGCAAAAAAATGCTGTAAAGGTTAAGGAGCCTGAGGAACACCTGCAGCTCAGTCTGGTTACGGGGAGTGGGGGCATCCTGGATAGCCTTAATTTTAGAATTTGTGGGGTGGATCCCAGAGCTGTCTACCATGTACCCCAAGAACTCAACCCTGGGCACCCCAATTTGGCACTTCTCTTTTTTTAAATGGAGGCCATTCTCTCTGATCCTACTCAGCACAATTCGCAATCTTTGGAATAGCTGATTTTTATCTGTCGCGGACACTAATATGTCATCAAAGTAAGAGACTACTCCAGGTATTCCCTCCAAAAGTCGTTCCATAACGCTTTGGAATAACCCAGGGGCTATGCTGACACCAAATTGCAGTCTCTTGCACTTGAATGCAGCCCTATGTGTTACAATGGTTTGGGCCTCAGCTGTGGTGCCATCTACAGGTAGCTGCTGGTAGGCCTGCGCTAAGTCTAACTTTGCAAATATTTTTCTGGGCCCCAGGGAATGTAGTAGAAGTTGGATGACTGGAACTGGATAGGTGCTCTGTTGTAGTGCCTTGTTGCATTTATAGTCCGCGCAGATGCAGACTGACCCATCAGACTTGACTGGGGTCACAATGGGAGTTTCCCACTGGGCATGGTCAATGGGCTCTAGGATCCCCTGGCCAATTAATTTGTCCAATTCTTGGTCAATTTTGGGCCGGAGGGTGAGAGGGGGCCTCCGGGGCTTTTATCTAATTGGCGTGACATTTGGGTCAAGGCTGAACGATATAGGGGTCCACACGTACCTACCCAGACTGCTGCTGAAAACGTCCTCGAACTCATGGAGCAGTTCATCGTTGATTGCGTTGATGCCGGTTACCCCCATGCCCAGGGCTTCAAACCATTCCAACCCGAGTAGGCTTGGAAGGGAGCCGCTGACCACCATCAGTGTTAGCGGCCAATCAATGTTTTTGAATTTGACACGGAAGGTGCCACAGCCTAGAACGGGGATGCGGTTCCCCTGATAGTCGACGAGCCGTAATTCTTGGTGTTTCAGCTGTCATCTCTGGATGCCAGGGATGGCCTTCTTTAGTGTTGTCCAGGAGACGATGGTCAGGGATGACCCGGTGTCGATCTCCATTCTGCATGGTGACCCCTCGATGAGGATGGTGACGTGCAGCTTCTTACTCTTTGGCATGCTTGACTGCCATATATTGGTTTGGAATGTTTCTGTGGATTCTGCCTTTTCTGATTTCCACCGAGGTTTCCACGCTTCTCATCGGTGTGGCTTTGGGTGGCTCGGCTTGCTTGGTGCCCTTCTCATTTGCTGTGGCAATGGAAGGTTGGCGCCGCAGACCCAGGCCAAGTGGCCCCGCTGATCGCATCGTTGGCATATCGCATCTCTAAACCGGCAGTTTGCATGCTGGTGGTTTCCCCCACATCCAGCACAAGGCTGGAATCAATTGTCCAGTTCATTTGCCCCTTTTCATCTTTCAAATTTAAGGCGGCAAATTTCCTCTTCGCTGTCAGGCGAGAGATCTCGTTCTGAACTCACGCGATGGACGGTGACAGCTTTGCGCACGCTTTTCGGGCTGCCCTGCTTCTGAAGTATTTCGACTGACCTGGATGCTTCTGTTGCTCTGGCCTCATCCAGGGTGACCTGTAGCATGAGGGTCGTTTTTGACAACAGCCTCCGTTGGAGGTTGATATCACGCACCCCGCAGATTATTCTGTCCAGCAGCAACTCGTCTAGGTCTCGGAATTTGCAGTACGCTGCGGCCTTGTGAAGTGCGGCAATGTACTCATTGATTGATTCACCTTCTCGCTGATTTTGTAGATTAAATTCATGCTGCCGCATGAATTTAGGTGGTTTTGGTGCATAGTGCGTCTTCAGCATAGTCTGGAGCATGGTCCAGGTGACTGTTTGCACTGGTGTCGGCTCTGCCAGCGCCTGGGTGGTCTTAAAAACCTCAGACCCACAGTAGCTCAGGAATAGAGCTCTTTTCTTGTTGTCTGATAAGCTGAGGAGGTCGTTGGCCGCCATGAAGCACTCGAACCTTGTCATGTAGGAGTCCCAGTGCTCCTTGGCTGGATTGTAGTGACGCGTCGTCATTTTGCCGTTCCTACAGACCGCTTGATGCCCCTGTGCTGGATTGCATTTGTCAGCTCTTTTTGTTATCTGCCTTCCTATCCCACCTTCATCGCCAGTGTTAGATAGGGTGAATGGATGAGGCAGACATCAGGTTTAGTAACAATAACAGCTCTTTATTCAGCCAACTATGTACAATCCGGCAGCTCTCTGTCTGACAACTTCCCTGTATATAGGGAGCTGTCAGACTGCCCAGCCAATCGGCTTCAAGTATTTTCCCGCCGGAATGGAGGACCTGACTGGAGCCTTAATGCTCTAGTTCCAGTACGTAACAACTCTCTCTCAGCCTAATTCACCTCAGAGGATGTTGTGGGGAAAACAGGAGGAGGAGGAAGTATTAGGTTGCCTAGAGTTGTACATGAAAAGAAAAAGGTGGAATAAAAATCTATTTTAAAAAAAATCTAATGCCGCTTTTATTTGAGGAACAAAACATGCTGATAGAACAGGAGTGGACAACTATTTCCCCTTCATGACCTGTGGACTTCAATTCCCAGAATTCCTGAACCAGCCTCAAGAATTCCAGCTCAAGAATTCTTGGAGTTGAAGTCCACAGGTTGTAAAGAGGCCATATTGCCCATCTCTGTGATAGAGGAACATAAAATATATTGAGATATTTCTGTTTTTCAGTCACAGATAACTGTTCCTTTGAGTTGCTGTTTCTGGCTTGTTTCTTTAATCATGTATAATGAACATAGGAGTTCATTATAACTCGGGAAAAATACTTCTGTTGATTTCTGCAAAGCACTTTAATGTAAAAGACACTAATGCAAAACATGCTGTGTCTGGGTGTACTTCTGTCTAATCCTATAGATCAGCGGCCCCCTTTTGGGCACCAGGAACTGGTTCTGTGGAGAGAGGTTTTTCCGTGGACCAGGGTGTGTGTGGTTTCGCATGCTGCCTTCATACTGCGGATAGGGTTTGGCTTGTTTGTGCAGCCCGGTTTCTGGCATGCCACGGCCCAGTGCCGGTCCACAGACCAGGGATTGGAGACCCCTGCTATAGATGTCAGCTCTAATGTAAGTACCACTAAATTCAGTGGGCCTTAGTCACAGATAAAATTGCATTAACGGAAGGAACATCATTCACTTGCTTAATTCTGAAAGCAGTGCAAGTTTCTTTTTAAAAAAAACATGAAGAGATTTGTAGTCTCAATCTATGCTTGGTACATAACAAGCAACAATGGAATGTCACATAACTTGACATTCTTGTTGTTTCTATCTGCCATGTAATTTCCTCAAATAAGGCACTTCCAGCTCACAAATATATTTCTGGTTGAAAGAGCTGCAGACAGTTACGACTGGTAAACCTTTAGAAAAGGAAGAAATCTGCTGTGGCCCACAATACATGTGCATCTCTTCTTAGCAACATCTAATTGCTAATCTTAATGGATGGAAACCTAGCACGATTGCAGCAGAAAATAGAAATGACATCTGGAGCAAAGCCCAAATGCTTCCCCCCCCCCAATATATTTGCACAGATTGAACAGAGCTCAGGTAACCAGGTGCAACACAGGCTTTTGTGCCATTAATAGATATAAAAAGGAACATTTTGGCAGATATATCTCATTATGATGTTTGAATGGTGAAAAAAACACCCCTCTTTTACATAGCTATTGGAAGTTACAAAAGCCCTAGTCAGTTTACATCTCATCACTGGACAGTTATTGAAGTCAAACTCAAACAATATAAGAAATCAGATAAGCTTTATCGGGGATATTAGTTAGCAAGGAAATTATAAGTACTGGAACTTAATCTTATCATGTATAAGCTGTTCATCTACAAAATAATTAATAATAACTGACTACAATGTATTCATCTTTTTTTCTGAATAGAGGCTCCAAAATTCATTGGGACCTTACACTTTTCAGCACATACTATTCCCATAAAATCCTGCTAGAAGGTTAGGGTAAGGGACAATATTATTAATACAATTCCAGAGGGAAAAAATGCAGATATACTCTTTGGAATGTATAGATTTGCTTTGTAAGGTTGAAATATTCAAAACTAAATAACATAATCTATGTACTGCTTTGATAACATGCTTTAAAACAGTCTCCAGCAAAAATAGTAAATAGTATTTATGATATACTACTATATAATTTGCTTTGAGTTCTCTTTCCTGAGTGGTTTGGAAAAACCCTGATATTCATTCTTTACTGTTCATGTCTCAGATGCCCATTATCTGGAGATGGAAGTAACCGCTGCTTTTTTTCCAAAGTCATTGTGAAAGCAAACAGGATGCAAGTTAAAATTTGTATTCATAATTTCAAAACACCACTCACTCACTCACTCAATCAATCAATCAATTAGGAGCGGAGGTGGCGCAGTGGTTAGAGTGCAGCACTGCAGGCTACTTCAGCTGACTGCTAGCTGCAGTTCAGCGGTTCAAATCTCACCGGCTCAAGGTTGACTCAGCCTTACATCCTTCTGAGGTGGGTAAAATGAGGACCCAGATTGTTGGGGGCAATATGCTAACTCTGTAAACCGCTTAGAGAGGGCTGTAAAGCACTATGAAGCGGTATATAAGTCTAACTGCTATTGCTATTGCTAATTGATCAATCAATCAATCAGAATAGAGTTGAAAGGAACCTTGGTAGTCTTCTAGTCCAACCCCCTGCTCAAGTAGGAGACCCTATACCAGTGATGGCGAACCTTTTTTTGCTCGGGTGCCAAAAGGGCATGCATGCGCCCACACCCATAATGCAATGCCCTCCCCCCGCACATGCATGCACAACCCCCCATGCTGCCCCCCCCCCCGCACATGCGCACTGAAGTTTGGGGAGGGTGAAAAACGGCCAACCGGCCCAACCGGAAGTTCATTTCCGAACTTCCGGTTGGGCCATTGGGTCCGTTTTTCACCATCCACAGGCTCCGGAGGCTTTTCTGAAGCCTGGGGAAGGCAAAAACGACCTCCCCCCTGCCCTCTGGAAGGCTGAAAATCAGCTGGCCAGCGCTCACATGTGCTCTGGAGCTGACATAGGGCAATGCCTTGTGTGCCCTCAAATATGGCTCTGCGTGCCACCTGTGGCACGCGTGCAACAGGTTCGCCATCACGGCTCTATACCATTTCAGACAAGTGACTGTCCAGTCTCCTCTTAAAAACCTCCAGTGATGAAGCACCCACAACTTCTGACAGCAAGCTGTTCCATTGGTTAATTGCCTTCACTGTTAGGAAGTTTCTCCTTAATTCCAGGTTCCTTCTCCTCTTGATTAGTTTCCATCCATTGTTTCTTGTCCTGCCCTCTGGTGCTTTGGAAAATAAGTTGACCCCCTCCTTTTTGTGGCAGCCTCTCAAATATTGGAATATTGCTATCATGTCGTCATCCCCAGTCCTTCTTTTCTCTAGACTAGTCATACCCAATTCCTGCAACCATTCTTCATATGTTTTGGACTCCAGGCCTTTAATCATCTTAGTTGTTCTTCTCTACACTTTTTCCAAAGTCTCAACATCTTTTTTTGTAATGTGGTGACCAAAATTGGATGCAGTATTACAGGTATGTCCTTACTAAGGCTTTATAAAATGGTACTAATATTTCACCTGGCCTTGATTCTATGCCTCTGTTTACACAACCAAGGATTATATTAACTTATACACTGCTTACACAACATGTTGGACACCAAGTCTAATGCTGAGCAATTGGGGGGCAGAACTGAAATCATCTTGAAAGAATGACCCTCTTTCTCCATTATGGAGTATTTATATAACATATTTTCCATCAAGTTTTCCTTGTGTTTGAAAGAATTGTTACAGGAAACAGATACATTCACTTTCTCCCACTTCTGTGTCATAGTTATGTACTTCCTTGACCACATGCTGGCACCAGCCACTATTAAACTGAAAGTACCACAGATCTAATTAAGTCAGTAATGGGTTTTCCACTGTTGTATTCTCTGAGTGACAGTTTAATAAGTAACTCCAAGGGGGATGTATAAATCAGAACTAAACTTCATCTTTACAAGATAGATCCCATGTGGCCTAAAAAATAGCCTCTTAAGGAAGTAGAAATGTAATATTTCTAGTAGCCGCTTTGATTCATTTGCATTTGGATCCAGGAATACTGGCTCTCTTTAGAAAAGTTTCTATTGGTATTTTTCCTTGAACATACTTCTTCTGAAAATGGGAATTCTCATCACATGTTGTTGCACATATTTCATTTACTCGAACAATGAGCAGTCTTCAGGGAATAGTTACTAAGTTTTAAAGGACAGATCACTGGAAATCTGAATTTAAAAATGGACATGTGCTGTATTTACAAATATACCACTACACTAAAAGCAAGTTAGCAAACATTACTATCAGCAGACTTACTAATTCAGACCAGTCTGTTCTCCAAATAAAGAAATCCTTTCTAATAATACAGAAGATCAGTTATGTGATATCCTATAAATCTAAATTATAAATAAATATATATTCCTGCAGCCAGTAATAATGACCCTAGCCATGTCATAACAATGAACTTCATTTATTTGCAGTTATCATCCAAAATTGTGTGATACTAGTGGAACACACATCTACTACTACTGTATCCCAATAATCCCAACTGACCTCACTCTGACTAATGGGGTGCAACTCTAATCCAATATGCTTCCAGTTTTGGGTTCAATCACCACTTTCTCTTTTTGCTCCACAGTGACAGCAATTTTCATCTTATGCTTTCCCAACTCACGTAAAATCAATTATTGCCCTTATTTTCTTCAACAAGTGTACCATTCACATGCCCACTTTCCCAGGATTCTGCAACTCAGTCTGCTACTCCATTGTCACAATGGTTCCAGTTATTATCAATGAGAATGATGAACACTGAGAACATACTGATGATTGGAACTATTGTGGCCATTGCCTTCTTAAGGGGAGAAATTTCAGGTAATGACATTCATAATAGACAGCATAAGAATATATATAGGCCATTTGAATGCCCATCATAACTTTGGGATTGACAATCTAATTATAATGGCCTAACAGTTGTTAAAATCTGTTCTAAAATGGATGAATAATTATCCCTGCAAAGGTGGTATTAAGATAATGTTAATTTCTGTAGCCTTGCTCTACCTTCATGACTGTGCTCTGTGTAACAACTCATTTGCCAGCAGAAAAAGAAATATGAATATTTTTCTCATCATCCAACTAAAATGCTAAAATATCAGGCATTCGGCTTAATAATCATATGCATTGCAGTGGATCTGGGATGTGCTTTGTTTATATGTGTATGTTTCAATAAATGCCTTTTCAGATGCCTTCCAGAACAGTTCCTTGGGAGTTAGCCGATGGGAAACTTTTCAACCTGCGAAGACTCCAGACTATCACCAAGATAAAGGAGACTGTGCTACGTGACCTCTTTGCTGACGACTGTGCCCTGAATGCTGGATCAGAGCAGGAAATGCAAGCCAGTGTGGACAAATTTGCAGCAGCATGCGACAACTTCGGCCTCCTTATCAACATAAAGAAGACCGAAGTGATGCATCAGACAACTCCGAAAGCCCAACACCAAGAGCCCACCATCACAGTGAAGGGACAAAAGCTGCAAGCAGTGGACCAATTTACATACCTTGGCAGCACCCTCTCCCGTGCAGTGACAATTGACATTGAGGTCAACTGCAGAATCGACAAGGCAAGCTCTGCATTTGGCAGACTACTGAACAACGTGTGGGACCGCCATGGTGGGACCGCCATGGAATAACTACCCTGATGTATGCCAGTACTGCCATCAGTTCACACCCTGCTGATGAAAGCCTAGACACGCTGGGCAGGCCATGTTGCAAGGATGCCAGACCATCACATCCCCAAACAGCTCCTCTATGGTGAGCTGTCTCAAGGAAAGTGATTGCACGGGGGACAAAGGAAGTGATACAAAGACACGTTGAAAGCCTCCTTCAAGTCCCTGGATATCGACATCACCTCCTGGGAAACCCTGGCACAAGATCGATCAACATGGCGCACGCTGATCCACCAAGGCTGCCAGACATCTGAGGACAGAAGAACAACCATAGCACAAGAGAAGCGAGCACTCCGCAAAGCCAGAGCTGCAAATGCTGCAACAATGGTGCCCATACATGTCTGCCCAACATGTGGCAGAACATTTTGTGCCCGCATAGGCCTTACCAGCCACCTGCGGACACATCGTGGACAGCCCACAATCTTTTTAGATGTCAAGGTCCTATTCGAACACAATGGACGAACATCATGTTTCAATAAACCATGTTTGCCTTTCAAAACAGGAGTAATCACAGAAGCCATATGGCTTCTTTGTAAAGTTCTCTGTAAAGCTCTGACTATCTGACCTGATGTCCACATTGCAGAAGGAATTATGAAGGAAGGAAAGGGAGGAGGGGTGAGGACTGTGATTATTATCTCAGCATGATGGTGTTGGGTAGGAAAAGCATTAAAACAACTTACAGCCTGCCAGTATTTCACATGTTGCAGAGATATCTGTGGTGGCTGAATTTGCTTAGAATTTGCTTCTGTAGGCCTGAAGTTAGTTTGTTTATGAAACCCCAGTCTTTTGACTGTGGTAGTTGTTTTCTTGTCCAGACTGTAATGTTTTATTGATATTTGTATATTTGTTGTAAGTGGTCTAGAATAATTTGGAGTGGGCAGCTATAAAGGAGACGGGAGACGGGAGACGAAGAAGAAGAAGAAGAAGAAGAAGAAGAAGAAGAAGAAGAAGAAGAAGAAGAAGAAGAAGAAGAAGAAGAAGAAGAAGAAGAAGAAGAAGAAGAAGAAGAATTTTAAACAGCTGTTTTGCAAGAGTTATGCAAAAGTAAGTGAGCTTATTGTTCCTATTAAAGTATTACTTTAAATTTTACTTCTTTTGCTAATTCTAATAAATTTTATTTTGTAAAGCTATAAGGTTCTATCACCATTTTATCTGATTTATAGATTACAATTATATTATTAAAAATAAGTGGTACATTTATTTCTTGCCCAGTCTGTATACCAAGAAAATCATTAGTTTTATTCAGTTGGAGTTAGATGCTGGTCTTTTTCCTTCGGTACAGTATATTTTAACATCTACAAAACTGATTAAAATTGCTTTGAAATGCATACAAAGATTTGTAGGTAGGATAGTTAAAATGCCAATGCCAGATTCCCAGGCAGGCTAGGTAAGACTAAGTGAATAGTGCCCAAGTGATAAGTACTGTATTCATGTAAATGCCTTTTTCTTTCTCTTTGTTTTTGAATTTTTACAAACAATAAATAGTGATACTAAACATGTTCATAGACAAAACTCAACATATTTTGCTACATTCGGAGTTTTACATTCACTTAGGCCCATATTCTGGGCAGAATGCAAAATTGTAATCCATGAGGCAGATAAAAGATTGGCATGAAATTTAAATATAGCTTATAATTTTTATTTATTGGGCAGAAATGAGCCACAAGTGTCAATAGTGAAGAAAGGTGAGGAAGATATAAAACGTGAGATAGATATAAAAATTTCGCTTTGCTGAACTAACCTTTATGTGGGTCCTATAAAAGGTGATTTGGATAACATTTGGAATTTAAATCCCAAATTTTTCTTTAGGTAGGAATGCAATATGCAAAATAAATAAAAAAATTGTCTGAAGAATGACATGTTTTTCCTCCTTACATCTTCATAATCAACCAGTCCAAATGCCCTTTTGATTCTCAGTGTGGCTGAACACTTTAAAAGAGCCGAGGTGGCGCAGTGGTTAGAGTGCAGTACTGCAGGCTACTTCAGCTGACTGCTAGCTGCAGTTCGGCGGTTCAAATCTCACCGGCTCAAGGTTGACTCAGCCTTCCATCCTTCCGAGGTCGGTAAAATGAGGACCCAGATTGTTGGGGGCAATATGCTGACTCTGTGAACCGCTTAGAGAGGGCTGTAAAGCACTGTAAAGCGGTTTATAAGTCTAAGTGCTATTGCTATTGCTAACTAATCCTCTGAAGCAACTCAATTCAGCTCCAAGCAACAAGACAATAATGACAATTGGCAAGCTATATTTTGCAGCTTGTCAAACCCTGCAAATGATAACACAAAGACCAAGGGCAGAGATATTCTTTCCCCATATCAGTCAGCAAAACACATATATCAGCTCAGTTTATCTTATTCAAGGTGATAAGAGCTCACCACAATTATATCACTCTCTAGCAACCGGGTGCCAGAAGCAGTGCAACAGTTCTTTTCCTGCAAGCTTTTCCAAACTGAACTAATAGATTTGGGCTGCAAAAATCCAGATAATCACCAGAGATACCGCCACCACTACCTCATTTCTGTCATCTAGGGGTCATTCAGCGGTTTGCCACCCAGTTCTCTGTATCTTACTTTGAACAGTATCTCTGCCTTCAGAGAGTTAGCCTGAACAATTCAGGGAGTTTGTATTGGCATAAAAAGAACGGGGGAAACTTGCAGTCATGGAGTACATTATGATCTCTGGCAGGCTTTTACTTCCCATAAAAAAGCAGAAAATTCATTTTATTAAGACATATTTAAAGAGCCATTATAATATGTCTGAAAGCATGGAAGTTGATTTGAAAGATTAGGAAAAAGAGGTTTGAAGTAATTTCCTATTTTGTTTTATAGCAACTGACATCACCCTAATCTATCAGCAGGTTATTAGCTTGTTCTGGGGTTTCTTAAGTGCCATGCTTTTCTAATTCCCATATCAGTAACCAAAGAAAAATAGGCAATAATATAAACAAGTAGTTTATACTGTAGTTGACCGTTGGCTCAATGTTGACTCAGCCTTCCATCCTTCCGAGTTTGGTAAAATGAGGCCCCAGATTGTTGGGGGCAATATGCTAACTCTGTAAACCGCTTAGAGAAGGCTGTAAAGCAGTATATAAGTCTAAGTGCTATTGCTATCAATGGAACCTCAGGGGTTGCCTTTAAAATTTACTATGTGAAAATACCAGTCCTGGTTCAGCCATGTAGACCCAACCTCCTTACATTGATAAAGTTAGAGACATGTGCACAAGATAGCAAGACAGGGAGAGGAAGGAGAATGGCTGCAAAAGCTGAACCAGACTTAAAGACAGAACATAATTTGTACAAATGCCCAGAAAGAGACCAAACTGCTGAATTTGCTCAAGATGGATAAAATTGTGCTTAATAGCTGTTCTCTTTGGAAGAACTGAGTAATATGCTTCAGAAGGCAGATGGATGTTACTTAACCCTTATTCAGATATGGGATGTGTGTCAGTAGTGGGTTCTAAACCCCATCGCTACCGGTTCGCTCGTGAGCGTGCTTGTGCTCAGGTGCGACACTTCTGCGCATGCGCAGAAGCGTCCCGGGTGGGTGGGCGGAGCCTCCCACTGCTGCCACTACCAGTTTGCAGAACTGGGCCAAACCGGGAGCAACCCACCACTGATGTGTGTGTGTTTGAAAAACTGTCTCTACTTGACAAACATCAGAGTTCAGTTTAGCTATTTTTCGGAGTATAAGACGCTCCGGAGTATAAGACACACCTAGCTTTTGGGGAGGAAAACAAGAAAAAAAAATCTGCCTCTGCCTCCCAGCAATTTGCCTTCCAGCAAACAGTACGGATGATATATACTGTTTGCTGTGTATTTCTGTGCATGTGTGCCTGACCCATAGAAATAGCAAAGAATTGGAGAAATGTACATTATGGCAGTATATTAATGGCAGAAAGTTTTCTTAAATGTAGTCACATTAACTCCTCCCAATTATTTAAATAGATCTACTCCAAACATGACTAAGTCAGGGTTTAACTCAGCTGCCTTATGTTAATACTAAAACAGGACACTGTTACATTTCAGACTATACTTTTACAGATGCTGTTAAAACTGATGTGGCTTTCTGGAAGTATACACAACTCCAAACATGACTAAGTAAGGGTTTAACTCAGCTGCCTTATCTTAATACTACACCAGAACACTGTTACATTTCAGACTATACTTTTACAGATACTGTTAAAATTGATGTGGCTTTCTGGAAGTATACATTATTCTCTGCTATTTAAAAGAAGATACAATAGCACTGGGCCTCTTCAGATCAAGCATTTATTTTAAAAAGCTTCTTCATTTTGTTAAGTTGTCTAGAACAATAATAAAGCAGTCTTTATTATTTAAAACATTCTATAGGCATTTATAGTTATTGACTTACCTCCTTGCAGCAAACAACAAACAGCCAGTTTCAGCAGTGATTAGCACAAGAAAATAAAATTCTGCCTCTGCCTCCCAGATATTTGCCTCCTTGCAGTTAGTTTCACTTTCAGTTTTAGCACAGGGCCTGCCTGCAGCCTGAATCAGCTGATGTTCGTGAAGCTGATAATTGCTTGGCTTAACAGGCTCTGTTCTGTTTGCTGCAAGCAGGTAAATTGCTGGGAGGCAGAGGCCAAAGGGTGGGAGTGGCTGGGTGGGGCTACATTCGGTGTATAAGACGCACCCAAGTTTTCACCCTCTTTTGGGGGGTAAAAAGGTGCGTCTTATACTCCGAAAAATATGGTATTTATCCCTGAGAATTCCTCCACTGCAATTTTGGTGGCCTCTGCCAGTGTGCAGATGTGGTACATTTCTAAGTAGTCTTTGTCAAATCTGCTCTTCCTATCTCACATGCACAAAGAACAAAGAACAAAGCATGAGGAGCAGTGAGAACTGAGAGCAGAATATGGGGGTTGTAGCCATAGACTGTCTGAAAGGGAGATATGCTTCTGAAATTGCTACTAGAATTGGTATGTCTACTTTAATGAAAAGAAGGACTAGGGATGACGTAATAGCAGTGTTCCAATATCTAAGGGGTTTCCACAAAGAAGAGGTGGTCAACTTATTTCCAAAGCACCAGAGGGCAGGGCAAGAAGCAATGGATGGAAACTAATTAAGGAGAGAAGCAACCTAGAACTAAAAAGAAATTTCCTGTCAGTTAGAACAATTAATCAATAGAACAACTTGCCTCCAGAAGTTGTGAATGCTCCAACACTGGAAGTTTTTAAGAAGAGATTGGACAATCATTTGTCTGAAATGGTATAGGGTTTCCTGCCTGAGTAGGGGGTTGGACTAGAAGACCTCCAAGGTCCCTTCCAACTCTGTTATTCTGTAGTGAATAAAATTGAGTTGCTACAGGCAAATTCTGCAAGAGGCAATAGTTTGTCCAACTGTTCTTCTAACAATTGACATAGAATCTCAAGTGCACCCATTCCTTGTTTGGAGACTACCTCAGTTAGTGATCATTCACAAATAGAATCATCTATTTCCAACTACATTTTATGCGCCTGACAACAATGCATGCCAGAGTAAGAGTTATACTGATGTAGCTGCACAATGAGACAGCAGTAACCAGTTATATTCATCATCATCTCTCTCATGTGTTCACTTAGCAACCATTTCGCTCAATGACCTAGTCATTGGAACAAAACCCAGTTACTAAATGAGTGTAAGTATACCGTAACAGTTGATTCACTTTCTCCAGTTACCCATTAGAGGCTAGATGATGCAAAGATGGCAAATAAATCTGAATTTCTGATAGCTGGAATATTAAATATCTAATAACAAATGAATCTGAATGTCTAATACTCAGCCTTGCAAAACCTGGATATAATTTGTGATCCATGATGATTGATTAAGCTGCGTACTTAAATCACAGGTGTCAAACTTGATCATGTCACGTGACATATCGTGATGTATTGCAACATTTTTTGCCTTTGCGGAGCCAGGCTGGGCGTGGCCTGCACGTGACACATCTGGCCCGCGGGCTGCCAGTTTGACACCCTGACTTAAATCATGGTGTTGAAAAAACTGTGCATCTCCTGAGCTAATAGAGGTCCCTATCACAAAAATGATCCTATAACCCTAAACAGAAGGAAGATCAATAATAAACTAAGTTGAAACAGAATCCCAAGATCTCAGGGAATCCTTTCATTGCCTAGAAGAAGGGGGTGAAGGAAACCAACCTTCTACAGACAGTGAGAATAAAGCATAGATTTTTTATACCTGTTTTTATCAGAACTCTTCAGTGAAAAATCATCTCTCTCATTCATCCAGCTTAGAAGTTACACTGGATGTAAAACCTTTTAGCAGCCTACCAACAAAGCCTTTTGCCCTGCATGGGACATTTGCTGGAACCGATACAGTGAAAATAAGACTAAGTATTAATGTCACTTACAAAATCATATTCAAAAATCCTTCTAATATCTGTGGTATAGAGACAGAGAGAGGAAAAAATTGAGAAGAAAATGAGAAATTTTCTCTTAAAGACTACGTCTGATCATTATTATAACTTGGGCAGCTAAACAGAGTCAGCTGCAAAAGGAAATTGTTCTGATTTTTCACAACAGATGTCTTATGAATGCTGTGGCAGGCTATTTAATTCTCTTTGTGATGTGATAAATAAGATATTTTGGATCAGGAAGCTGATAAGAACATTTCCAATGGCTTTCCAGTTATTTCCTTTATTACTGCAGATACTTGGACTACAATGAAGCCCTGGAAATACCCAAGGCTATTCTTTGTAATAGAAAGTCATTTTCTCTATGTAAGTTTTTAAAGCCATAATATATACAAATAAAAAAAAACAGTTTTAATAAAAGTTTCCATAACTGGATTACAGAAACATTCTTTAAAAAAGGTCCCAGAATTGCTTCTACCTGAGATATGATCCACACCAAATTAAACCTCAGAAAGACATATTGATTTCAATGAGCTCAATTTTTTCCAGGTAAGATAATGGCACTAGAGGTTATGCTGAAAGTTATACTAGAAGTGCTTGGATGTGAGAAGCTGTGATTGCTGGAATTCTAGGTATAGCCTTTGGACATTTGCACATTTAAATAGATTGTCTTGCTCATTTTCTTTGAGGTATACCCCAAAGTATTAGTTAACTTAAAAAGGAAACAGACAATATAGTAAGTAATGTAGGAGATGATCAAGTGGAGCCCAAGGGTGGGGTCAAATGCATCATCAGTCTGGAGTCACTGTACTCCCACAAGAGGCCTAAGTCCAGCCCCCTGTGAATTCTATTGATTCATATCTAGCGCCAATTTACTTTGACTTTTAGATAAGATTCTTGTATATATGTAACATGAAATAAACCTGAAATTCTTTGAACTTAACTCCTGTTCCTGGTTACTTGCGCCTGACATGTAACCTGCAATCAGTTCTCCCTCAAAATCAATTGTTTTCGTTATATTATCCCAAATCAATTCATTGCAGAATAAAAAGGTTTTCATTTAACTATATGGACCCTAATCAACCACACTGGTCCAGTGGATGATAAACAAATGTATTTTGACTTCCCAGCTGAGGAAAAAATGACTGGCCCAGATCACCCAGCTAGCTTCTATGCTTAAGGGAGGACTAGAACTTGGATGTCCCTGCATTTGGCCCAGCACCTCCAAACATTACACCAAATTTTAATTCTCCCATTTTTTTTTCTTGTTCAAGTAGTCCAGCCAACCAAGCAATATGTCAGAGAAAGGCTCTAATTTAGCTTTTGGTGTTAAAATATTTCTCTCTGAAACTTATTTGTAGGCAAAATTAGCTAAAAATCTTTACATGTCAGCATGTACTTCTAAACTACTTTATGTCATCTTGGCTGGTCAGTGAAGCAACTGGGGATGCAAGATAAAAGAAGATGAATTTGGAAAAATACAACAGATGAAACACGAAAGAGCAAGCCAGATTTTAAATAGCAGCAGGATACATCTTATTGTTTCTTTTTCTCACTCTTCCCTCCAAATGAAACAATTTTAACAAATGCTAGCAGAGGAATGACACCTACATTCCAGAATTAATAAGGGCTCAAGGGCTCTGATGGCAGTGTTGCAGAGATGAGAAGCTTCAAGTGGACAACTAGCCATGCCCATTACACCACTCAATCCTCCTTCATCTTGGTCAGTATGTGGAAGGAAAGATGCAACTAATTGCAAGATTTTGCAATTTGGAAAAAAAACAGAAAGTTCATTAAACTGTCACATTGCCTGTAATTCTTCAAAGTGATACAAAGGTACCTAACCCAGTATCCTGAATCCATCTGAAGTTTTAGTTTGCGGTAACAGTTCAAGTGAACCACTTTAAAAGTAAACTATTTCTCTGGAATGTCATATATTAATATTTCCAAATCATTTGCAGGATCTTGGATGTTTACTAGTCCAGAAGCAGTAAGACGGATACGCTTGGCATTTCTTACTTCAAGTCCAGAAGTTTGAAAATGGCACTCTTACACAAAGTTAGATGCTCTAAGCATCTGCCTTTTAAAGCCAAAGTGTACATTTTAACACCCCCCCCCGCCCAAAAAAACCCCCTCCAGAAAACTACTATCAGCCATAGTTTCCGAACAGAACAGTTGGAAGTAAGTGTGTAAATTACTCATTCCATTTATTTTCAAAATCTTTTTCCAGCTTGTTTTCTTCTTTCTAATGTGGGAAAAGAAATGTGTTAATAATACACAGTAGCTGCAATGAACACTGTTAAGATGCAAATAGTACGGTACCATATGCTGCATTTAAGAAGAAACACGTTGATGATTTTCAGCATCTATTCAGAAGAGGGTC
Source organism: Thermophis baileyi (assembly GCA_003457575.1). Taxonomy (NCBI): domain Eukaryota; kingdom Metazoa; phylum Chordata; class Lepidosauria; order Squamata; family Dipsadidae; genus Thermophis; species Thermophis baileyi. The sequence goes on from QLTV01001700.1 coordinate 3,293,708, forward strand.
CCTTTTTCACTTTTTTTTAAAATCAGTTTCTCTAGCTCATAGACTTCAGTACAGCAGAATACATGTCTGTGGAGGCCCTGATGGCTTCAGGTCAATCCAAACAAGACTGAGTTAGCTTTGGGTTTTTGGACCTGCTCATTCTGGGGATCTTCCACCTTTGGCATTTGTTGGGGTAGCCCTACCTCAGACAGACGAGGTGCACAATCTAAGGGTCTTCCTGGACTTACAGGCCCTGCTTGATGAGCAAGTGACAGCTGTGGCTACAAGGGCTTTTCCACAGCTTTGGGTCAGGGGTGGATTCTAACTTACCTCGCTGCCGGTTCGCTTCCTCCTGTGCCGTGTGGGTGCGTGCATGCTTCGCATGCACGCACATGTGCAGTGGCAAAAATTAGGAATTTTTTTTTTAAAAAAAAGCTGAAAACAAGATGGCGGCACATGCGCAGTGCCATGGACTCGGCTTCTGCGCATGCGCAGAAGAAAAAATAGTAAAAAAATAGTAAAAAAATAAAAAAAATAAAAAAAAGTTGGCGGCATCCACGGACCGGCACCGACAGAACCGGATCCATGACATCACCAGTGGTTTGCTACCGGTTCTATAGAACCGGTGCGAACCGGGAGGAACCCACCTCTGCTTTGGGTTGTGTATCAGTTGCACCTGTACCTGAACCAGGAAGCCTTACTCCCAGTCACCTCCTGTCTGGATTACTGCAAAATGCTCTACATGGGATTGCTCCAGCTGGTGGAATGGGCAGTTATTCAGCACACATGGCCCCATTCCATTCCCATGAGCTGCATTAAGTTCAAGTGTGTTTCTAGTTCAATTCAAGGTGCTAGTAGTCACTTCTAAAGTTTTTCATGGCTCAGAGCTGTGGGGCTGTCTTTTATTTCCACTGTCCTATTCAATCCAATAGGAAAGGTGTTCTCTGTGTAGAAACAGGTAAATATTATTGATTGACAATGCCTAGAAGAAGAACCTTGACTGACATAATGTTTTCTGAAACAGCATCCCTCAGAGATCCAGCTGGCCTTAATCCTACTGGTGTTTCATAAGGCCTTAAAAACCTGATTCTGTGCTCAAGTCTGTATCCCTGCATATGCAAAGGAACTCATGTGCTTAGGTCTGGGTTCTTAGATGTGTTAAGGAGCCCATCTCTTGGTTGTGTTGATGGCTTTCCCCCCCACTTGCAATGTTTTTTTTTTGTATTTGTATTTGCTTTTTATTTACTTTTAATATTATTTTAATATTGTTTTGGAAGGTGAGTCATGTAAATTGATTAAATAAATAAAAATGTGTTAAGAAGTAACAGTATTACAAAAAGTCATTGGTATTAGTTTTCTATAGTTACTAAAGATATTTTATTCTCTGTATTCATAACCAAATGGCTTTGTCTCACTAATACCAATCAGCTATGTTCTAAATAAGAACCATATAGGCCAGGGGTGGGTTCCTCCCAGTTCGTACTGGGTCGCCCGAACCGGTAGCGAGGCACTGGTGACGTCATGATGGCGTCGTGGACCCGCCTTGGTCGGTGCCGCTCCGTGGGCGCCGCCATTTTTTTCTGGGAATTTTTGGCGGCTTTTTTACGTTTTGGGCCGTTTGTGCTCTGCTGCTGCTTTGGAAAGGGCCCTCCCACCCGCCCCCGGGTGAAGGCTGTCCTTTATTCTTCGCCCGAAGCACAGCTGATCAGCTCCTCAGCTGTGTTTCGGGCAGATTATAGTGACTGAGCATGCGCGGACACAGAATTGCACCGGGGAGCGCGCACATAATCCTAAGCCACGCCCACAGAGTGGTAGCAGAAATTTTCGGAACCCACCCCTGATATAGGCATGTTCTAAAACTGATTAATTGGATTAAAACAAGATACCATTGGAATTCTAAGCATGTATTCCTAGATATATTAGTTTCAGCTGAAGCAAATTCTTGATATCAGGGAAACTTTATTTGCAAATCCCTTTGTCTAGTGTTTGCTAAATCTCTCACTTGGTCTGCTAATTGCTTTTAGAGATTTCCTGTGCCACTTTTTACTGAAATCTTTACAAAGACACAGAAATGATAAGAGGATTGTGTCCGTGCCTAAGCTATTGAAATATTAGTCCTGCTCTTTGGAGTCCAGTATAGTGACAAAATTAATTGTTGCTTTTAATACATACTACAACTGATTTATCTATTTGTGTCTCCCACCATGAAATCCACATCCATTTTTTCCCAACACCTTTCCATGTTTTTGCATGATTACTCATCTAGGTGGAAGACTAGAAGGCAAAAGGAAGAGGCTTGTAAAGCCATTTGATTGATGCGCTATGTCTATCTAAGAATTTTAAATGGATGTAGATTTCTGGTTAAAGCTCTTTACAATATTACACTTGAATAATCGCCCTTCTGAGATCATAAATAAGCAAATGCAAAGATAGCACGTTGCTAGCATTTATCGGAGGTTTCGTTGTTCAATTTGTAGATCAATCCTATTCTATCTCAGGGTCTGTATTTCATTCATATAAAATACAGGCAAAAACAAAAAACAAAAACCTTAACAGAACAGAAATAATGTCCCGTTGTTTTAAGGAACTTGAAAGGAATCCATATGATCATTTTGCCACTCATGTAAGACTCCTCTTCCTTTATTCCCTGCTAGCACATCCCTGCCCAGTTGCAAAAGGGAACAGAAAAAATAATAATAGAAATAAGCATGGCTGAATAAGGGGACCATCAGGACTTATATTCCATTGAGCACAAAGACTGGGAATAAGGATCTGTGAAGAATGATAGAGGTTAGATGTTTAGAATGCTAACGTTCGTTCACATTTCCTCTTTTCCTAAGTACTTAGTGCTACTTCTTTGGCAGTTATTACTATGTACTCAGTATGTAACACAAGGTTTTATCAAAGTGCTTGATTTTCTCAGGTCACAGTTCACATTTAACTGGAGATACCATTTTCCTGCATTAACAGGATGAAATTAAGCAGCTGCTATTACAAAATATTACAAGGCCAAATGAAATAACAATTCTCCAAACAAGCATTGTCACCTATCCATTGTAATGAATGACACACAATGATGGATTAAAATTATTTATGAAGTAGTTGACTCTGAAATCCTATGTATGCTTGGGTCAGAACTGGGTCCAATGGAACATACTAAGGTAAACGTACAGAAAAGCAGTCCCAAATTTTCCAAAAATTGATTTGGTTTGGGATTTCCCCCCCCTCCCGTACTCATCAAAGCATTTGAGTTTTTCTTTCTTAACCAGCAGTAGATACTTTTATTAAAAAGGTACATAAAATGTATTTAAAAATCAAAGACTTTTCCATGTCAAGGTCAACCTCTCCATGTTTTAATAAAGACAATAATTTCTTCTCTATGCAGGAAGCACTATTAGTCATCGAACCATCAATGTGATGCTAATCATTTGTACTTTTATTGTTCACAATTTCTTTTAAACATTTACCAGTGTGGGATTGCAACATACGGGAACACAATACTTTGTCTACTCTTCCCTGCTATTGAATAGAAATCAATTGTACTGCAATTAGGCTTAACAAAAAGGTGTGGGAAGGACAATTTTTATCAAGATTATGGTAGAGCTGTTGTTCAATAGATTGGTCACTTCCAATCCTTTGTGACCCAATGGATATCATTTGGCCAGGAGCATCTGTCAACTTTGCTTCTTTGGGTTCTTATAATTCACACTTGGGTCACTAATGATAGTGGAAATTTGTACACTTGTTAGGTACTGAAAGTAGTGTCTTTCTCACTCATAGGTATAACATTAAGCACAGTTAAGTAGATAAATTCGTATATAATAGGATTAGCAGACTAGCAGCATAATTGTAAAAAAGTGTGCAAGCTCATTGTAGCAGACGTGAGAAGAGTTCAATATATTTGCAAATCAAAATCTAATATTCTCTGCTTTTGCTTTCTCCAGGCTTCATCCAAACCTAACATGAAGCACGCCGGGGTGTGAGACCGTAGTAAGTCAGGTCATCCATTACTTGTTTATTTCAAAAAAACTGGTATATGTCTTTCATCTTTTTTATTTCACTTTTAAAAAACTTTCTCACTATTGTAGGAAAATGTAAGGTGCTCACAGTAATTCTGGATAGAACTGGCACGTAAGCACTAGTAAATAAATAAATACTGGTTTTTTTTTAAAAAACAACAACTCAGCAATACACTCATTACCGCACTTAGTATTAGCAACCTTATTTTCACCTTCAGCAAGATAGTTCTTACATTTTCATTGTTTCTAGCATATCTGAGATTGGTGATATATCTCCCAGAAATTTTTATTTCATTTTTATTGCTTCCAGCCCAGCATTTCTCATGACATAAGCTGTATTTAAGCTATCTAAGGAAAGGTGATTGCATAAGCTCTGGTATATTCTTTTTCTTATTCTGTATCTTTTAATTGCTCCAAATTACATTCTCACAATTTCCTTATCATTATATACATTTGTCAAGAGGCAAAGGTTGTGTCATGGAAAATTCATCTTTAACCATAATCAAAAACCTTTCTATAATCAATAAAGCAAAAATAGCCTTCTTTTTGGTGCCTTTTTTATTGTTCATTGGATGCTTCTGATTCTATTGCTTCTGAATCCACTTGTACACCTAGCAGTTCTGGTTCTGTGTATGGCTGGATTACACAATAATGAATTGTGTAATTCTTACTAGCACATGAGATCAGTGTAATTGTTTGGTCATTTGAGCATTCTTTACCATTGTTTACTTTTTGTATTGCAATATATCTTTTCCCAGTCCTTTGGTCACTGCTATGTTCCATATCTGCGTGTAACTTTCATGTAGCATATTTCATAATCTTGCAAGACTTTAAATAATTCTCCTGGTATTTCATCAATAGATGAAACTAACATGGATGCATTATCTCTGTATTTCTTTTTTCTCTACCAGGTCTTTGTCTTTTTTGTCTTTTATCTTGTCCATTTTTGCATAATAGTCTCCCTTGGTTTCTGTAATGTTCTGAAATAAATCTCTCATCCTTCCCATTCAATTGTTATTCTCAATTTCTTTCAGTTTCTTACTTTGATACAACTCCTTGTATCTTCTTGCTGTTCTCTGAATCTTTTAAGTCATTGGAAGAAGGTACATTGAATTATCTTGGCAAAACTCTATTAGTCTGTCTCATATTTTGTTTCATACAACAAGGCTAATTTTTTTTCTGTTTATTCCAGATGCTATTATATTTCCAACTTTAATATTTTAAGTTTCCTGTACTTAGTATAATGGGGGAAGCAGTTTGTCAAAGCATGGCAAGTTTCCGTGAAATTGTTCAACTTTTATTTCTTATGCATCTGTGGTTAAAGCATAGATTTGGATCACTATGATAGTGATTAGTTTTCCTTGGATTCAATCACTATTTGGATTATTTCTAAATACTGACTTCGACACCTGTTTTGTATAATGATAGCTATTCCATTTTTCCTATCACTTTTTTTACCACAATAGAAGACCTGATGCTCTTCTAATATGACGTGACCCATTTCAGTCCACCATTCCTTAAACATCAATATTAATTTTGATATTTCTGTCTGACATCAAGTTCCCCTTGGTTAATGGTTCTGACATTTCACATTGCTAATATTGTACATATCTTTGCAGTATTCTGCTTTCTTTTTGGCTCTCGGCATATCAAAATAAGGTTGTACTTTTAGCTTTTATTCACCCCATCATATGCACCAGGGCCACCTACACTTGCTCTCTTTTCTTTCTCATTAGCTCATTGAATATTTTCTGATACAAGAGATTCTTTGTCTATTATTGGGTTGTCATTGCTTTTGAATGTGAAGTTGGTATTCTTGACAGAATCCTGGAGTGTATTCTATTCTATTCTATTCTATTCTGTTCTGTTCTGTTCTGTTCTGTTCTGTTCTGTTCTATTCTATTCTATTCTATTCTATTCTATTCTATTCTATTCTATTCTATTCTATTCTATTCTATTCTATTCTATTCTATTCTATTCTATTCTATTCTATCCTATTCTATTCTATTCTATTCTCTTCTATTCCTTGTTTAGTGTATTATCTGGCCATGCTGGGTGTTTGATTGTTATTTCCTAACAATATATCTTATTGTATGATGAGGGCATACATGATTCATAATGACAAGGTGACTAGCCATAATGGAGAATTGCAGAGTAAAAAAGGTTAAACATTTTCTATATCTTATCATTTCAAAATTACAGATCATCACTAAGAAGCAGGAGAGAGATTCAGATAATTCTTTGGTATAATTTAGTAGTCATTCAATTTTTACAGCCTAGATCTCGCAGCCCTCATCTCTCTGAATACGGGTCCCAATAAAAATTAACTCATATCCCATATCCAACATTGTTGTTTTTTTGCAAAACAACAACAAAAACAAAAGCAAGCAAGTAATCCACCCATAGTTCATGAAACGGTACAGCTATGGTACATCATGGTGGTATGGTGGCTCAGTGGTTAAGCTCACTGAGTGGTCACTGAGCTTGTCAGCTGAAAGCTGACAGACTGGGTTCAAGACCCGAGTGCTGCATGACAGGGTGAGCTCCCGTTATTTGCTCCAGCTTTTGCCCACCTAGTAGTTTGAAAGTTTGCAAATGCCAGAAGATAAATAGGTACCACTCTGGTGGGAAGGCAACAGCATTCCGTGCGCCTCGATATACAGTCCTGCTGGCCACATGATCACAGAAATGTCTTCAGACAATGCTGGCTCCCTCAGCCAGGAAACAGAGATGAGCACCACCCCCTAGAGTCAGAAATGACTGGACAGGGGAAACCTTTATCTTTACTTTTACTGTATATTTTATCTTATTAGGTCTGGTGCCACTTTAATTAATTTCAGTCATTACAAAACAAACTGAGATCTTTCTTTTTGTGTGTCTTGCATTCCTGCTTGTTTTTGTTTGCTAAAGAATCAGAACTATGTGCAGTATCTTTTATTGTATATTTGTTATATTACCTTGAAGCAGGGATGAAATTCAGCAGGTTCTGACAGGTTCTGGAGAACCGGTAGCGGAAATTTTGAGTAGTTCGGAGAACCGGCAAATACCACCTCTGGCTGGCCCCAGAGTGGGGTGGGAATGGAGATTTTGCAGTATCCTTCCCCCAGGAGTGGGGAGGGAATGGGGATTTTGCAGTATCCTTCCCCTGGAGTGGGGAGGGAATGGAGATTTTGCAGTATCCTTCCCCTGGAATGGGGTGGGAATGGAGATTTTGCAATATCCTTCCCCCAGGAGTGGGGAGGGAATGGAGATTTTGCAATATCCTTCCCACAGGAGTGGGGAGGGAATGGAGATTTTGCAGTATCCTTCCCCTGGAGTGGGGAGGGAATGGAGANTGTAGAAAAGGAGATATTGTGATATCCTTCCCCCAGGAGTGGGGGGGAAATGGAGATTTTGCAGTATCCTTCCCCCAGGAGTGGGGAGGGAATGGGGATTTTGAAGTATCCTTCCCTCAGGAGTGGGGAGGGCATGGTGATTTTGCAGTATCCTTCCCCTGGAGTGGGGTGGGAATGGAGATTTTGCAGTATCCTTCTCCTGCCACGCCCACCAAGCCATGCCCACAGAACCGGTAGTAAAAAAAAATTGGATTTCACCACTGCCTTGAAGCTTGTTTCTTTCAATTGATTAAAGCTGAAAAAAATTGTGTGATGACCAGGAATGGATTTTCTTGATCCATGTGTCCTCTCTTGTTGATAGTAACTATGCGATGTGCTGAACACTAATTAGCCAGTACTTTAACCTACAGTAGTATGTTCTGTGAATTTGAAGTTAGATTGCAATTCAGTGTATTGACCACATGCAGAGAATGAAATTAATTAAAAAAAATTGTGATTAAATTAAGCATGAACAAGAAGCCTTCAGAAAAGGCCACTTGCAGAGAGGTTAAAACAACTACAATGCAGATGGTATGACTGCTTGATCAACTCCCTGCCCCCTTTTTAACACATGTTGCATGAATGTAGAAAGTAGTAGAGTTTCAATCATGCAATTACACCTGTTATCTTGACATCCCTTTGGCACACACCTAACGATGAGTCCATTATGAAACTAAAATATGCTATGAGTAACAAGTTGCTGTGGGTATATTTAGAGAACCATTGGAGGTATTTTATTACTACATACACTAGGATTTAGTTTATGTTTTGAATGAAAACTATTTTAGCATGTTTTAAAGGCTGCAATATCTGAGTGTCATGATTGTATAACCAGAAGTGGGCAGAAAAGAGACATCGAAAAACCTGTTGCCTTCGATATGCAATAACCATGATATTACACGATGATTAACTTCAAAGGGAGTATCACCCCAAATTATGGCAATGGCACTTCTTCTACAACAATTGAGCATGTTACTAAGTTAAGATTCACTGTTACCCCAATCATCATAGCCAGTAGCAATGGATTTTTGGACTTACAATTCAGCAGCATCTGGAAAGTCACAAATTGTTTTCAACTCTACCCTAGACTGCAACACGGGTTAGGGATAGCCTCCAGCAAGGGTTAGGGATAGGGATAGCCTCCAGCATTTAATATTTGAGGTGGAACAAGAATTGGTGTCCTCTACCAGCCAATTCATGATATGTACTTCCTAGAGTCAGCCATGAGGCAGAATCCCAGAGTAAAAATACAATTTTCTCCCCTTAATTATTTCATCCAATAATATGGACGAAGCCTCCTCATCTGCCTCATGTTAGGGTTGATCCAGTGTGCAAAATACCTTTTCAAATTGGTTCTATCTGGGAAAGTGATCAGAATTTATATTTCTGTCTAGGACTAAATTATTGCTTACGACAATGCAATCTAAAAAATGAAAGTATTATAGCAATGAATACTGCCCGTTTTATAATATTTGCCAAACCATTTATCTTTGCCAACTATTTCCAAAAAATTCTGTTTCAAATTTGATAGAATTTCAAAATAAACCTGTTCTTTGCTTTATTATGTCCATTTTGTGAAACACTATTACCTGGATTATGTTTCTTAGTTTCTCAGTTTGGATTATGGTTAGCGGTGTGTGGCATTTTTTAAATTTTGGTTTTGCAAGTAATGGAAATAAGCCAGACAGTTGCAACTGCAGTGATGCTATTGAAATACAGAGAATGGGCCTTGCTCAAGACGATGAGGCTATGTTCAGTTTGAACTGCAATATAATTATCACCCCAAACAAGAAACAAATTGAATATACTCAGTTGGAGGCAAATTGAAACCTTGATCATTTGTGGAGCACCAGGAAGGTGATGTAAATTGAACTGCAAAAAAGTCAACAAATGTGTTCTGACTGTTTGTAAATCATGAGTCAGTTTGATGGCGGATGTGGAAACATGAGAGCGTATTAACAAAAAACAAATGTCATAACAATTTATATTCTAGAAATTAGTCTTTTGAAAGTAAGAATTGCAACAATGTGTTTTTGAATACTGAATTTTGCAAGTATGAAAAGGTATTTTGGGCAGCATTTTCGTTCATGATTCACATACATCTGATGAAATTTATGCATTTTTTATGCATTCTGTTCTATGCATTTTCAACCTATTGCTTTCCTGAACAGTTGATACTATAGTTCCAGAATTACCAGATAAGTATTCTGGCTAAGAATTCGGAGATTTTTTTGGGGGGGGGGGCAACACATCTGGGAACAAGCAGTTAAAAGAAAATTAATTTTGTTATCATAAAAGAGGACCTGACCTGGGGCACGCACATTGCAGCACTGGGCAAAAGGGCCCAGCAGAGATTATACTACCTGAGACTTCTCAGGAAACAACAACTGAATGAAAAACTGCTGGTGGCCTTCTACCGCTGCACCATAGAGAATATTTTAATTTACTGCATCTGTGTATGGTTTGCCAATTGCACAGTGGCAGATAGGATAGCACTCCAGAGGGTAAACCTCATTGCCCAGAGGATCATTGGTTGCCCTCTCTCCTCTTTGGAAGAGCTTTATAGCTCCTGCTGCCTTAAGAAAGTTCAAAACATTCTTAAAGATCCATCTCATCCTGGGCACTCTTTTTTTGAACTATTACCATCTGGCAGACAGTACAGGATAATAAAAACAAGGACAAATAGGCTGAAAAACAGCTTCTATCCCAGGGCAATAACCATATTGAATTCTACGGTATAGTGCAATATCGGGTTTTCAATTTCAATTATACAGAATGTAAAAGATGTATGTTTGTGTTTTTATTTTTTTAGTTATAATGTACACTGAAGATGGCATTTAATACCATGTGCAATGACAATAAAAAAGTAAAGTAATTTATGTTTTGACTAAGCACCCTGCATTGGGACAGTTATATGTTCTATTTCATTGATTGTAGTTCCCTGTTTTGGATTTTTCTATGAGAAGGTCTAGGTTTAAAGATAGGGAACTATGAGAAGCAAATAGCTAATAGCTAACATCTGGACAAGGGGAAAGGGGCAAATGGCAGTAACTGATACATGTGTCACTATGTCATTACAGAAACTCTGTAATGTATTTGTACCTAAAATAGTCACCTGAATCACAAGATGGGTGGCAAATAATTTTGATAAACAAACAAAACATACTACAGAGTGGATCTTGTGTCATGATGCACAACAGCCATCACTTTCACATCACTGTAGTTACCTGAGCAGATAGCAGTCTTCTCCACCTGTTAAAATGTATTAAATGTACGTTTAAAGTATAGCATTTCTGTTTAAAATTTCCATGGCGAATTCTTCAACAATTTGGAAAACTCATTTGAATATTTCAGAATGGAGTCCTTGCTTGATTATGTTGTTAGTTAATTAATCATTTGGTTAGTTGTTTTATGTTACTTCTGTCATAGGTGAACTAACCTAGCATAAAAGGTTCATTCTGTTGATAGACTCTCATTCTCCAGTTCCTAGTTACAAAATGAGACTCTATTTCTGCATACTACTACTAAAACTCTCATTATCATGGCCTTTAACTGGGTGAAACAGTGCATTATAGAGCAACAATTTTTAAACTAAGCTGCCTTAGATGGCCTAATGTACAGAATATATCCAAAATCCAGGATTGGGAAGGAGAGGGAAGGGAAGGGAAGGGAAGGGAAGGGAAGGGAAGGGAAGGGAAGCTCACGGTCAGATTTCTACAAGGAAACTCAATGGAAAAGCTGGCAGGAAGTTGGCTTCCACTGCTTTTTTGCCCATCCTTGGTCATTCTGTTTCTCTGTTTAGCCAAGGAAATATTTCTGAAACAATGAAACAATTATCCAACAGGGCAAAGGTTATCTACTATTTTATAGAATTAATTTGTTGAACTTCAGTAAAATTTTACATAGAATGTTATTGTTACGTTCTAATATTCAATGATCAAATTAATTGGGTTGTTTTTTAAAAAAAAAAACACCTTATGCTCAGTGTGGTCTAAATAAGGATTAATTAACAGGTTATGTCTCTTCTATTTTTATTTCTGCTTTTAGGGTGGATTGGTGAACCATCATGTTATCGTGCAAAGAATACATCACAAGTACAGGAAATACTAAAGAAGAAAACTTGTGAATCTAAGCTTTAAAAAAATTAAAAAACATTGTGTCATCTCTCAGCTAAAATTCAGAACATAAATAAAACTGACTATCACCCCCACTATGGATTTTTTGAGGGGTAGAATTCATCCTGGATACTAGTGTCCACCTTGTCCAGAGTTTTATGAAGCATAAAAAACACCTTTGCTCCCAACTGTTCTTCTCACTAGGTGTTGCAATAAATCTCAACTCTCTAGTTTCCTATATTAAGGAACTTGCTTAGTACAGAAGCTCACAAATACAGTATCGCTAAATGTTGTTTTACTGCTGATGAAAAATAAATCATATCTACACAGAAGATTTACCTACTGCAGAACACAGAAATAGAAGCTTATAGTATGTCTGCTCCAGGGTTTAAATTCTAGGCTTTTTCTCCTTATTTTTTGAGACAAAAGAAATTTGGACATGTTTCTTATGGCCCTGATATTTATTTATTTGTTTGTTTGTTTGTCAAACATGTACAAGATAACAAGTATAGGTATGAACATAAACATGAACAAAGGAAGTAAATACAGATAAATGGGGACAGTAAGACAGGGACGGTAGGCAGGCTGGTGCGCTTATGCACGCTCCCTTTACGGACCTCTTAAGAATGGGGTGAGGTCCACAGTAGACAGTTTGAGATTGAAGCTGTGAGGGTTTGAGGCTGTAACAACGGAGTCAGGTAGAGCATTCCAGGCGTTGACCACTCTGTTGCTGAAGTCGTATTTTTTGCATCGAGTTTGAAGCGGTTTACCTTGAGTTTGTATCGATTGTTCGCCTGTGTATTATTATTGTGGTTGAAGCTGAAGAAGTCATTGACAGGCAAGACGTTGTAGCAGACAATTTTGTGTACTATGCTTAGATCAAACCGCAGGTGGCGCAGTTCCAGATTGACCAAGCTCAAATTTTCAAGCCTGGTGGCATAGGGAATTCTATTGTGAGCAGAGGAGTGGAGTACTCTTCTCGTGAAATACCTCTGAACCCGCTCAATCGTGTTAATGTCCGATATACAGTGTGGGTTCCAGGCAGATGAGCTGAATTCAAGAATTGGTCTGGCAAAGGTTTTGTATGCCCTAGTTAGCAATACAGATTGCTGGATTTGAGAATACAGAATTCATTTTAATCTAATCTCAAACCATATGGCAGAATAACAGAATAACAGAGTTGGAAGGGACTTTGGAGGTCTTCTAGTCCAACTCCCTGCTCAGGCAGGAAACCCTATACCATTTCAGACAAATGGTTGTCCAATCTCTTCTTTAAAAGTTCCAGTGTTGGAGCATCTCATTAATTGTTCTAACTATCAGAAAATTTCTCCTTAGTTCTAGATTGCTTCTCTCATTGATTAATTTCCATCCATTGCTTCTTGTCCTGCCCTCAGATGCTTTGGAAAACAGGTTGGAGAATATCCCTGGATGGATGACATGCAAAGGGCCATGTAAATAGAGAACAAAAGGAAACCTAGTTGATATTTCACATCTCTAGCATAGCCCCTGTATGTTAGGAAAAAAATACTTTTTGTTCCTATGTTGGCATAAGTTCTAAAGAGTACAAATATAACTAATGTGCCATGAGCATATAGAATGTTTGTTGAACAGTAAAAAAATATCCTCATTGAGCATATGACTACTTCTGAAATTTATTTTTATAGTAGCATTCTAAATTCCAACATGTTATATAAAGTGTGTTCTTACTTCACGTAGATGGTAATATAATCTTTGCAGATGCTTCCTTTTGTCCAACTTTCACATAATTCTAAAAACCTTTTGAAGATGCTTTGGTAGTGTGTTAAATAACACAAATACCTGCATAGACCCTTCTCATAAATTGAAGCTCTGGTAGTTTTCCCACTGCTTTATTAAATGGTCTATTAAGGCAGCGCAAATTTTATGGCAAGCGACATTCATTAAAAACAAAATATTACACTTAACACTTAATTGGAAAGAAATGAGACCCAAAGAAAAGGTCATAAATGCTACATTTCCTGATAAAGTTTAACAATGAATGAGATGGTGTGTAATATCTTTGAAAGTAATAGCTCATTAAAAAGTCCCATCAAACATAGGGATATGCGGGGATTTTTTTGTAATGATTAAAATATTGTGCAGATTAACAGTTACTTTCCATTTCTATGATTCACTATCCTTTATTATACAGTCATTTAAATTATACTAATATTTACATATCATCAATATTCTATAATTCTTATACAGTAATTGTATTCCTATTCTCTAGCCAAGTATACCATCTAGAAATAGAACTTATGTAAATACAAATGTTATGGATGATATTGATACTGATACGGAAATGCTGTAATGAGTGAAAATTAGTGTTTTGTTTTTCAATGTTGAAAATGTTTAATAAAAACTATTTTTTTAAAAAAAATAAGTTACTTTCCATTTTATATTTCTTTAATTTCCGTATCAATTTATTATTATCCTTCCAAAATACTGCATAAAGATGTACTTCAGTCAATCTCTGGCACCAGCATAGTCTGGGTATTTTTCAAAGTTTCTCAAAATTGGCAGAATACTGGTGTTATCTATTAAATATATTCTTCACAAAAGTAAGTTATAAGAAGTATTCAAGCTAAGAGGGGGGAAAGGGGGAATTGAGATGGTTCTGCAAAAAAAATGGAAGTGTTCCCAAGAATGAGGTGGGATGATTAACCCTAGCTAAATTTTGTCAGTTGAGAACAAAATGTGACAGTGGTATATTTTCCTAAAAATGAGATATGCTATCCTATGCCACTTAGAATATTTGGCATAATCCAATTCCAACTTTCAACCTTATATTGATTTTTGTTATCCTTCCAAATTTTTTCAATTAATGTATAATTTATAATTTAGAAAACTTCTGAATCTAGCAGCATCCATAACGAATTGCAGAAATGTGATTTGTACATGCAGTCATGAAAATACTGCAATTCCATACTTGCAACCAATTGACTAAGTGCCATGAAGTCAATGTCTGATGCAAGTGCATATGTTACGGCATTGTCAAGATAACATCATAATGCCAGTGTGTTGTTGCCAATAATGCGTTACTGAGATTCTCTTTAATAAAGCATATTTTTTCTACAGCGTTCATTTACGATTCATTGGTGATCTTCATTATTCTTCTTTGAAGCCATACCATTTTCCTACCTTTTTGAATTGCATCATGGGTATTTTTTTTTTTAAAAATGTATTTACAAAATTAGCAAAACTACAAAAATGAGTTATTAGGGAGATTAGTCAGGGGCACATCTTCAAATATTTGGTGAATAGTTATCCATTCTATCAGAATTTGAAAAGAGTGTCATATTTATGTTACAAAATGACATTGAAATCTTCAGTTAAGAAGTTCTTGTTGGAAAGTTTTCCCGGCAGGGAGGAGCACGGAATTAGATTGGAGTCACTGTGCAACCACAAAAGATTAGGACTGACACTCCCGCTCCCAAGTTCCTTGGGGCCTTATCAATTTGTTTCTAAAAATAGACTGCCAGACTAGGGAGATTCTTGTATTATAGGCAGAACATAATAAAGTAGTTAACTCAAATTCTGCATATGTGTTTCTAATTGGTCATGTCTGACAGTTCTGCACTAAAAGAGGAGAATTATTTGTAGCAGCTTCATATCTTTTTGAAGCCAAACCTTTGTCCCCAAATTTTGTAATAGATACTAGTGGGACTTTATGCAAAGATAAAATGCAAATCAAGGCCATTCAACCAAGTTCCTGAGATGCCTTCTCACAGCTTCTAGCTATATATCTAATGTATCAGACTTGAGACTGGAGTGCTTAAAGACAAATGATTGGATTAAGAGTTGATTATTTCTCATTAGTTTACTGCCCTTGGCTCTGACTGATCACCACCCTTTAAGTTGGAAAACTGCAGAGGAAGAAAAACTAATGTTATATGGGCTTTCAGTAGAATTCCTTATTTCCATTAGATACAAGCAGACTAATAACTTTTTCTCTAAAGGATAAATGATGTAAATAGAATCACACAGAATAGGAAAGATGGGCATCTGGGAACAAGTATATGTATACATTTGCCTTTCCCAGAAAAAAAATGTTCCAAAGTCACAAATGAGACAACTAGCCTTTTGTCAAAGAGAAGACATTCTGCTATTCCCTTCCAAATTGGAGATGAAAGTATCTACCAGTGCTTGTTTATCAGCTTTCTCCCTCCTTTGTCCCCCCACAAAAGATATTGAATCCATAGCAAATAATAGGACTAAGATCTGATATTTCCTATTACCCTAAATTAAGACCTAGCAAATTAAAGGGATGTATTTATGGAGAAAATGGATAGGCATATATCACATTATTGCATTCCCTCAAGATAAACCTTGGGCAAATATTATGGAATGTCAGTGTATTAGAGCCCAATAATCATGTAAAGCATAACAAGAAAAGAGGGCAAAATTTCACTTTTGTTATGATGGCTATAAAATGAAATTAAGCAAAGTCATTTAGCCTGAATGTTACTTAATGTGCCATGCAAAGCTGTTATAATATTTTTACGGCACCTTCGACTTTACATAGAAGAAATTCTGCATAACAGTGGTGTTACATTGCCACCCTAGGGCCCTCCAAACTGTCCACAGTGCTGCATTTTGGACCAATTATAGCTTCCAAATGCTCTTCAAATGTAGCCCCATGTAGAGTGTGTTGCAATAATCCAAGTGGGATATGACCAGGGTGTTAGTGATTGAATGCAGGGCCCCATGCTCCAGAAAAAGGCACAATTGGTGCACCACACAAAGTTGTGTGAAGGCTCTCCTAGCCACGACTGCCATCTACTCTTTGAGCAGCAGTTGTGAGTCTAGGAGAACCCCCAGATTGTGCACCAGGTCTGTCTGTAGTGCAGGTGTGGGTTCCAACTTACCTCGCTGCCGGTTCGCTCCCTCCCACGCCTCGTGGGCACGCCTCATGGGTGCACATGCACTTCGTGCACGCGCATGCGCAGTACCAAAAAAAATTAAAAAAACAAAGCTGAAAAAAAGATGGCGACCGCATGCATAGTGCCGGAAGTCGGCTTCTGCACATGCTCAGAAGGAAAAAATAAATTTAAAAAAAATAAAAAAAAGATGGCGGCCCCCACGGACTGGCACCGACTGATCCGGTTCGGTGACATCATCGTGATGTCACCAGCGGGCCACTACCGGTTTGGGAGAACCGGTCTGAACCGGGAGGAACCCACGCCTGCTGTAGTGTCACCCTATCCAGAACTAAAGATGATAAACCTGAAGTTCCACATACTCACAGCCACTCTGTCTTACCAGAGTTCAGTTGAAACCTGTTTCTCTGGACATTCCCCTCCATGTCCCCACAGTCTCCAGGCACCATGGAAGGGCAGCCATATCATCACTTGGGTCTCCAGAGGTAGAAATGTAAAGCTGAGTATATTTCATGTTGATGTTAAAAAAGGAATGGAGAAAGTACCAAACCCTGCAGCATCCCATAGAAGGGCAGCCATGGGTTGAACCTCTCCCCCCTCTATGTTGTCTGGTGAGTCAATCTAATAAGGGATTACTAAATCATAATTATGGGGCCTGAGAAATGAATATTCTCTTCTCTTAGATAACAGATGGTCCAAGATCTCAAGAAGCATTGCCAAATTCTGTTCAATTTTCATTTGCTGTGGAAACCCTAATTTTAACATTTTATTTGTACATTTGTATTGCAATATATTCTTTATAGAGGATAATATTAGTTAAAGGTAAAATTGTTTCTTTGTTTTTCTTTGGTCTTTGACCAAAATCAAATGAAATAATAATGATACATCTTATGTACTGTCAATTCTGTCTTTAACCCTCACATAATACCCCAAAAGTGGCATTTTCAATTTTATGGAGTACATGATTACAAACATCAGCCTTGGAGAAGATCCGTGAATTACTTTATCTAGCTCAGTTACTCTCTCCCACCAAGTTAAGAAATGCACACAGCAGCTACTTTTCAAGTCATTTCTTGGAAATTCCGAGAAAGAAAATTCCAGAACAGTCATTAACTTGCAAAATGAATCTTTGTCCTGACTTACAATATACCTTATTTTGAGTTATGCAATGGCTTCTCTGCTTCAGTAGCACACAATTCTTTTACCTAGCTGTGTCTAGACAATCTTGTGATCCATTGGGTCTTCCTCTGAGAGAAAGGTAGTGCAGTCCGATGTGATCAGAATTAACACTGAACTTTAGGTTGACCATTTCTTTACTCCAGTGTTAGATCCCGTGATCATCTAAGAAGAGTATCTCCACAATCACAGGATCATGATTTTTGGACACTCCCCGCCAGCTTCCACAAGGAAGTCAATGAGGAAGCCAGCAGGAAGCCAGAAGTCACTGCCACTTTTTTTGCCTGCCCATGATCATTCTATAAAGTAAATAAATACTGATGTATTATTAAAGTTCATTTGCTACAATCGTTTTCCTTAGTCTAATTTCAAAAGTTCTTTTTGAAAAATCTGTGTAAATCCTCAATGAAAGTTGTTCATATCCCTTCTCTGCTGCTTAGAGAAAAGTGGATGTCAGAAAGGAGAAGGGAATGTGAGAGACAAAAAACTGAGGATCAGTGGCTCCCCTCTCTTAGTTTTAGGAGCCGCGGTGGCGCAGTGGTTAGAGTGCAGTACTGCAGGCTACTTCTGCTGATCACCGGCTGCCAGCAGTTTGGCAGATCGAATCTCACCAGGCTCAAGGTTGACTCAGCCTTCCATCCTTCTGAGGTCGGTAAAATATGGACCCAGACTGTTGGGGGCAATATGCTGATTCTGTAAACCGCTTAGAGAGGGCTGTAAAGCACTATGAAGCGGTATATAAGTCTAAGTGCTATTGCTATTGCTATTTTGGTCCTACTCATACTTTCTTTCAGTCTTGAAAGCTAAATAGCAATAGCACTTAGACTTATATACCGCTTTACAGGGCTTTACAGCCCTCTCTAAGCGGTTCACAGAGTCAGCATATTGCCCCCAACAATCTGGGTCCTCATTTTACCCACCTTGGAAGGATGGAAGGCTGAGTCAACCTTGAGCCTGGTGAGATTTGAACCGCCGAACTGCAGCTAGCAGTCAGCTGAAGTAGCCTGCAGTACTGCACTCTAACCACTGCGCCACCTCGGCTCTTAAATGTTCCTTTTTTAATTACCCCTGAGAGAGAGTGCACCCGTGACATAAAAAATACTCATGGTACAAATGGCTCTTAGTCAGGTGAACCAATGATCTACTTTGATATGAAGCAGCCTCTTATGCTGGGTGGATTATGTTGTAATTTGCCAGAATATTCCTTCTAATTATACAAGCTTGCTGCTAATTATCTGTTAATATTTTTTTTCCTCTACCTTTCAGCTCTTCACTGTATTTTCAAGGCTTTTATTGTGCCTTTTGTACTGAATGTATGTGAGAGGCAAGATGAATTAAATTTTTGCTAAGACTTTCTTATTTTATGTGCATACATGAGGCCAGATGGATTATGCTAAATCCAGATCTTGTTTCAAAAATGATTGAATTAGCTGGAGGAAATGTTTGCTATTGTGGTTGGTTGTTCAATGTTTTGTGTCCACTGCTAATATACTTACCTGGGCAGTGAAAACTATAGAAACAATCAAGCTTGATAAATGAGCATTTATTTAGTTTTTTTAAGTGACTCCATTAAATTATAGATAAATGAGGGGACACGGAAAAATTGTGTTGTGATTTTATTTTCATAAGACACAAAAGCAAAA
Organism: Thermophis baileyi; assembly: GCA_003457575.1. NCBI lineage: Eukaryota > Metazoa > Chordata > Lepidosauria > Squamata > Dipsadidae > Thermophis > Thermophis baileyi. The sequence goes on from QLTV01001700.1 coordinate 3,312,912, forward strand.
GGGGGATATGTTAATCTTGAGGAGAAAGTTGTTAAAATTGTTTGTGTTGTCTCAGATGAGCCATGAAATGTTAAAGCAATTTCAGAGGTGATCTTTTCCAAGAGCTGCTATCAAAAGCATCAACACCTGCATACGGTGATGCTATTCTTTGATATAATTTGAGTTTACTCAAATGAAGTGTATTATCAGAAAGAACATTCTGATAGCACCACTTGGTATATTTCTTAGGAATATCCCTTGCCATTTTCAAGGGAACATTTCTGAATAAGTATTTTAGAAATGTGCTATAAGTTGCATAAAAGAAGCAAGAGGAAGGGAAGAGAAAGAGAGAGAACGGAGAAGGCTGTTCAGATAGCCCTCAACTTATGACCACAACTGAGCCAAGAATTACAATTATAACTTGTTGCTGTCATTAAGCAAGGCATCCGTGCAATCCTGGCTTCCCCTGTTGCAGTTGCTATGCAGAGCATAGGGCGGAATGGGACAACTAGCCATGGCCAAATTGCCGCAGCCAATTCACCACTGCCAATTTGTCATAGCCAACTCGTTGTGGCTAGCTTGCCATGGCCACTTACCATGGGACAAGTTGCTGTGGCCAACTTGCTGCAGGACAACTCATTATGAGACAATTCAATAATTTTATTTAATTATGTCATTCATATTTCATTTTGTCCCTCCTTTTACACCCTTTCTTTAATGATTCTATTCCACCATTTCTTCGATATTCTGTAACTTTTGTTCTGTGGCAAGTTGGCCATGGCGAGTTGGCTGTGGCAAGTTGTCCTAGACCTAGCACAGGATGCCTCATGGGTAGGGGAGGCCCTGGGTTACTGAATATTGCAAGTTGATATATATCTGGCAGGCACCACTCTGGAAAAGTCTAGTCTAAAAGTAGCATATGTGATGCTTATAATTTCACTGAAAATACAGAAACATCTTAGAGCAGACAGTGGTTATGTATGATGCTATATATCCAACTATTGTTTTAAAGCCAGTTTTGGAACATTGTTGATGCATTGTTAATTAAAAATCAAGTGAGATATAAAGCTCATTGTGAAGTCAGAACAGAGGAAAGAAATGCATCTGCAGGGTCTTTGGTGCTCTCTGAGTTTGGTTGTTTTCTTGCAGATGTTTCATTACCCAGTCTAGGTAAGTAATGCACTGATGATGTTACCTATTTTGAGTAATGAAATGTCTGCAAGAAAATAACCAAACTCAGAGAGCACCAAACACTCATTTCAACCCTGAGCTAGAAATATTATTTTTTAAATGTATCTGCTTAGGATCCATAGGGTCTCCCTGCTGGCTTATTATCTATCTGAGCTTCCCAAACAAACATTTTTGAACCAGCTTTGCTACTTACAGGGACTTAGCATAGAATCTCATAGGAAAGCTTTTTCCATAGAATATAAAAGAATGAACTACTCTGCTGAGATGGCTCCAAGTCTTAAAAAAAAAACCAGCTTGAACCCATAGCTACACCCTGTGACAGCCCAGTTCCTTGGTCTACTCTAGTTTTTCTAACAACATAGTATAAGAACCCAGGATTAGCAGATAATAGCAGATGTAACTGAAGCCATCCTACAGCACATACAGAACAAGTTAGAAGCTATTTAGAGAGCCTTGTTCAGAGAGAACAAGGTATTGTTGAGTATTGTAAAGGTGAAGTCATACATAAACAATGAATTGGAAGGGAGGAGAATAATCAATAGGATGCATATAAACATTTTTTTTTCTGGTGACTTTCCAGGGGAAAAAAAGGAAATTTGTGGTACCTGGTCAAAGTTGAGAGTTGTCTTTTTCCAAATCAGCCAATTACTGTTTTGACAAATGTTGTTTGTTCCTATTAAGATATACAGAAATAGGATGTCCAATATCATAAACATACTAGCATGTATGTAAATTTTGTCTTCTTCTTAGAATAACCTTTGATCACAGTCCCCGTGCAGGGGTGACAAACTGGCGGCCCGCTGGCTGGATGTGTCACGCACAGGTCACGCCTACCCTAGCTGCTTGAATGGGAAAAACATCGCAAAAGTCACGTGACTGCAACATGACGTTGCGAGTTTGACACCCGTGCCGTAAAGCAACATGAAAGTACTTGTCAGCTTTGCTCTGTGGTTATTTGGAATTTATAAAAATTCTTCCACAAGTCCCCTGCAATCATTCTCCTATTTCTTCCTTATGAATATAGGGGAGATTATTAAGAATAAAAGTAGCGAGGAACTACTAGTCAACTTTTTCCAATCTGTTATCCTAGGAATAAGGTACCATAAGAGACTATCTACTTTTACACATCTGAGATGGGACAGGTGAGGTGAAAAGATCAAATAAAACCGTTCTATATATCATAAACAAACCCCCAACTTATGCAGAATCTTTTTTATTACAATTTTACCCAGTCTCTGTTGAGCTCTGGTTCAGCATAATGAAATGCTTATATTATGTTTATATCTCATGTTGATCTAAGAACAGTTAACATAATGCTTACATTGCTACATTCAGGTTTAAAATTACTACCTGCTTCTTGCCTTTAATGTCTGATTTGGGAACACTGAGCCCAGCTGTCTGTGTGTCTGAGCATTTCTGCACATGTGTGACAAAGCTTGTAGAGTCAATAAATTAAAAGCGATATATGATTCGAGTGCTTACCTTCGGCAATAATCATATGGTTGTATTCTGAGCAACGACCACCTTCAGATCCTTTTTGATGGAAATGACACTTGTAATCCATCACAATGCTCTAAGATAGAAATGGCTAGAAAATAGGTAATTGTGACAGCGCTATCTCCATCAAGCTGAGGTCCATCACATCCACTGGCAGTTCTCCTGAAGGTGATAAAGTATTGAGCCCCGGAGCTTCCTTGTCCTAATGATGTAATTGATCATTAAAACCTGAAGACTTTGCCTTTGCAGAAATGCTTGGAGTGAAAATGTAGCCATTGGTGAATTCTGCCACAGCAGAATTAAAACTCAGTACTATTTCTGTTTCATTGCATAGGTATTCTCTTTTCATACACAATGTAAAATAATTATATAATAGTAAGGTTTAAAGGATGATAGTAAAAATGAAAATTATTTATTTGGAACACCACTTGAATACCATCGGCATTGACAAAATCACCACCAGTCAATTGCAAAAGGCAGCTTTACTAGATTCGGCTTACATCCTGCAACGGTAGCTTTAACACCATCAAACATCACCTCCTTACCTCAGGTCCTTGGGAAGGACTCAATAGGTAGATAAAAATGCCAAATCCACTCTAAACATCGGGCTGATGGTTCAAGTTATGATGCTATTAGGAAATAAACTTCACTTCTGCTGATAACGTGGTAAAAGCACTGTGAATGTAAAGCCATTGTTTTCAGCTAGGTTTTGTTATTTTGCAGATGTTTTTATTTATTTTTTAAATTGTTTTAAGTATAGAATTGGAAGACATCTAAAGCAGAGGTGGGTTCCTCCCGGTTTGGACCGGTTCGCCTGAACCGGTAGCGACTCACTGGTGACGTCACGGTGATGTCACGGAGCCGGTTCGGTCAGTGCCAGTCCATGGGCGCCACCATCTCTTTTTTTGGATTTTTTTTTAGGGGGGGGGAAATAAAAAAAAATTTGGATTTTTTTTTTAAATTTCTTCTGCGCATGTGCAGAAGCTGAGTTTCCAGAACTGTGTATGCATTGCCATCTTGTTTTTTTTTGGGGGGGGTGGAATTTTTTTTTATTTTTCGGCACTGCACATGCACGCGTGAAGTGCGCGCGCCCATGAGGCATGGCCACGTGGCGCAGGAGGAAGCGAACTGGCAGTGAGGTAAGTTAGAACCCACCCCTGATCTAAAGTCACTTATTTGAGTTGGACAGCTATAGAAATTGAACATAAATAAATAAATAAATATTGTCCCAAAAGAAAAGAAAAAAAATCTTTAAATTATAAAAGATTTAAGTGCAGAATATACTTGGGTGAACTTTGAAGAGTTTTGTATTTAAAAATATATATAGTGACAATTATTACAGGCTTCTAATCAGTAAATCTGTGTTCAGCTGGTCAAAGAGGATTTTCTTTTCACTGTCTCCACTAGCTAAATTGATGTAGTCTCTTTAAAAGTTTTCTTGTTTGTTTCAGTCAAGATGTCTTCTGTTTATGTAATAGAAGTGAGCCAAAGTTCAAAGGGGGAAAAGTTTTAACCTAAGCAAAACTGGTTTGCAAACTGATGTCTTCAAACTAGCAAATGAAATCAGATTGCTTTGAAACACACATAAACCCCTCTATTTTGATGACTCTCTTCCTGGTTCTGTGATCAGAATAGACAACACACAATATTGCAACTTTACTTCCATAGATGGAGAATGTTGAAAGATGCTGCCTGTGACATGGACACATCTCACTGGCCGAGGAAGATTTATCATGTCTTTAAACACTGTGCCTATCAGAGTTTTCAGAGTTGGCAAGGTTAACACTGCCTTGGGTTTCACTTTCAGCACCTTCACAGTAGCTAGTGAAACTGGCAGAGCAAACTACTGTATAGAAACAGGGAGAAGACCCTCACTAGCACTGATGATGTTGCCCAGTCAGGTAATGAAACATCTACAAGCAAACAACCAAGTTCAGAGAGAACCAGGTTGAACCCTGAGCTAAAGATATTCTCTTCTATTTGAACTTTTACTATTTCCATCTTAAAAGCGTTGAAGTGGGGATATTTCAATATTTCTTCATGCAGTGGTGGGCTTCAAATTTTTTAACAACTGGTTCTCTGCCCTAATGACAGGCTGGGTGGGCGGGGCTGGGTGGTCATGTGACTGGGTGGGCGTGGCCAACTCGACATCACTCACCCAGCCCCGCCCCTCTCAGCCACTCCTCGCCGCTGAAGAGCGCCCCGTTGGGACAGACAGCTAGCCCTGGCTGGTTTCCTAACCGCAGCCAGGCAGATATGCAGCCGGTCTAGCTTCACGCCTCTATTTGCACGTTAGGCTAAGCTCAAAAAAAGTTGGGAAACCAGCTGTTTTGGCTTAGAGGGCTGCACCACCCCGCAATCCGGCCCTTTGGGGATCGCACATTAGCAGGTCCGCATCCTGGATGCCCTCCAACCCCCTTTCGTGCAAACAAATGAAAACTGATTTTGCGCTCCGGGGCATTGCCAAGCTCTCTCGGACGCAGCTCCCCCGGATGTTGCAATCCAGGCAGAATGCGGACATGGAGGAGAGGAAGCAGACTTCAGCTGCTACCAACCATGTAAGAGGAGACTGGCCGCCCCACTCTCTTCTCAACCCCGCTTCTTGCCCCTTCCGTCTCCCTAATAAACCGGGGATAGCGAGAGAGAGAGAGAGAGACCCTCCAGGGCCACCCCTCTTCTGTCACCAACTCACCTCCCCGGCCGGTGCGTTTTTGCACAAGGCTTCCCCGCTGCTCCGGCTGCTTCCCCTTGGCTAATGCCCAGCAAGGGGAGAAGTTGCTCTGCCACAAACGGGCAGAGACGGGGAGCGAGGGGGGTGCCCGAGCGTGCTCCTGTGCCGAAAACCCTTCCCTTATCCTCCTCCTGTGTAAAGATCAGGGCCTTTTTAATCCATCCGGTGTGAGCCCGGTTGCTAAATCCCCACCCTCCGCTATCAAAGAGGATCCTGGGTGCTACACTCAATAGAGAAATGAGAAAGGGATCTGCCGGCACAAGGGAAAACAAGCAGCAAGGAAAGAAGGAAAGCGGCTTCCTTCCCTCATGGTGATTGCTCTGTTGTCCTTTTCTCCATTTCAACGCCGTGCCATGGAGCTTGCCCCAACCACCATCGCCTAGGCCCTCACTTCCCACAAGCATTTCTTTGCCTACCTGATTTTCCCTCCATCGCATTTTTCCATTGCGTTTCTTGCCATCTTGTGCAGGGAAACAAGTTTGTGTGACTAAAAAAAACCTTCAATCAATCAATTCCAACTTCGCGAGATCTTTTTTTTTTTCTGAGAAGTTGAATTGATTGATTGAAGGGTTTTTTTTAGTCCCACAAACTTTGTTTCCCTGCACACGATGGCGAGAAACGCGATGGAGCTGGAAATCAGGTAGGCAAAGAAATGCTTGGGGAAAGCGAGGGCCTGGGCAGTGGTGGGTGGGACAAGCTCTTCTGCCCACAAAAAACTGTTCTTTGATGGATGACACTGAAAGGCAGAGCAAGAGCTGCCTGGAAGAAGCCAGTCGGCCTGGGAGTCAGCCAGGAATACCCTTTCTCCCTCACCCCACCTGCCACACTCCCAAATTGCATCGAAAAGGGGGCAGGTGGCTAAGTGAAGGGCAGGAAGCCCTGCCATTCCCAGCAGGGGGGGGGGGAGAAGAGACAGCAAGAGAAGCTCCATCTCGCTCCACGTGCCCCAATGAAAGGCAGCGGCAGCCTGGCCGCTTTCCCTCCCCACCCTCTCCGGCGCTGGAAGCCGCGGGGAAGGAAGGTAACTGGGCTAGGCCATGGGGGCCACGTGGCAGGCCATGGGGAAGGCAGGCAAGCAGGCTGGGCCGCTGGGTGAGGAGCGAAGGAAGGCTTACCAGGCAGAGAGAGCTGGGGCGAGTGGGGGGCAGCTGGGCGAGGAGTGAAGATCAGCGAAGGAAGGCTCACCAGGCAGAGATCAGTTGGGCTGCATGGTTGAGGCAAGCAAGGGAACCAGAGAGCAGCAGCAGCAGCAGCAGCAGCTATGCCTTGGGCATGACTCTAGGCACCAGCCAAGGCAGGCGAGGTGAGATAAGGAGTGATTGGGCGGGGCGGGCGGGGTAGGCGGGGCCAGCCAGTGGTGGCATTTGTCGGTTTGCCGAACTGTGCAGAACTACCGGTACGCCCAAACTGGTGCGAACCGGCAGCAGCCCACCTCTGGCTTCATGGTAATAACCTTGAAGTTACTGAGTTAAAATCTTGCAGGGTTCATGTCCTCTAAAGTTCTACCATCCCTGCTATTTCATCACATTCTGTTAAAAAAAAACAAAAAAACACGAAATTGTTGCAGGCATTTTGATGCTTCCCTATTATAAAACATGGACAATCTTTTTTTAAAAAAATGAAATATTAAATCTTTAAGTGACCTAAATCTAAATGTTTTGCCCTTGAATATTGAACTGACTCATATGACATCCTTCTCACTTCTACCCCCAGATTCAGATTGATGTGCACAGAATTTGTGTGCAAAACTGAAAACAAATATAGAACATTTTGGTAAAAGAGCCATTATGTTATGCAGAACAGGCTTTTTTTCCTGCAGGTTAATTAAAATTGTTTAGAAATGTTAGATCATTTACTAATTTTCCTATGCCTTGTCAATATTTTCAATATCTACTCTAATGCCATACATATGGGTACTTGATGCATAATTTTCATGTTGTTTGCATTTTTAAAGACCTCAGGAATACTAGCTTCTTAGGGCTGAACATTAGTACTCAGTTCAGAAGTAGTCATGGTGCCTGCTCCCAGACATTAAGAAGAAATCACATTATCTACAACCCCTCAGGCTTGTTTTAAGGTTCTGGCATGCCATTTGCAGCAAGATATGCATTCTAAATCTATTTACATGTGCAATAAGACTATCTTAATGGGAGATACCTAGACTCTTATCAGTTGCTCGTGATGGCTAAATGCATCAGTAAATGGAGACAGAAATCATTTCCATCTCATTCTTAGCATTAGCTCTCTCAGAAATCATTAAAGAATGTCATGATGCTACAAGACAGCAATTCAAGAAAATAAGCACTGCTCCGAAGATTTTTAAAGCTGTAGTTCAGAATGCAGCCCTGCCTAGCATTTCAGGTAGCATCATAATGTAATGCGGATACATCTTAATATGTTTATGCAGCAAGAATCTCAGATTATATTTGATGGACTGAATATTCATTCATTCATTCGATTTACATAGCCACTCATCTCGTATTTTGATTGTGAGTGGCTTACAATTAAAACAGAAACAGTACCAAAAAAAGTAAAAATTAAAAAGAAGCCACACAAACATTAAAAACAAACTTCTTTTCTTAAAAAAAAAATCATATCATACAATCACTGGGAGGGCACCAGCGGGCAGTCAAATGCCACAACCCCAAATTCCTAATCTCTACCCACACTGACACCGAACAGCACCAATTTGATTGGAGCAATACAAGAATCATCGGCCACGCTACCACCTGCCATGCTCGTGAGTTTATTGAAGCCTGGCACCCCACAAGCAATTCCATTAACAGACACATTGACCTATAACCAGCTTACAAATCCCTGAAAATTCAAATCAACCACACAACCAACCAGCAACAGCACTGACCTTCCACCAACCCACGGAACCAGCACTTCATCTCCCAATGACCCTCACCTGATATGACCTCCCCATCACAAGACCCTCACCTGACATATTACCATATTGATATGTTATTGTAAAGTGATTAGTATTTATATACACATCAAATATCAGAAGTAACTTTAGGACAACCCTTGTTTTGAATTTAAACAATGCAATTTGTATCTTAGAATCAAGGTATAAAGAGAAGCATGCCTATGCAAAAACGAAGGATTTAGCAATTAGGTGATTATCCTGTATACATTTTAGAATCACCAAGAAGCTGAATTGCTGGCATTATCTTTTCCTTTCCTGTTGAGATTTAATGGTAGAATGAGTATAATAAAGTTCATCAAATATAATGAATGTATAATTTTCTGCATTACGCGCAGTTAGATCTACTGTTTATATTTCCATTCTAGAAAGAAAGAAAAAAAGCTCACTGCAGCTTCCTAGAGTAAAGGTGGAGGTAGTCCCCACAGTGTATATCCTGCTGCAAAAATATGTACTGTATCTTCACTGTGGTCTATAAACCCATGCATATTCATAGATAGGTGTTATTTTTTCCCCCCAAAGGATTTACAATGCTCTGCAATCCAATTCCCTGAATTGCCCATGCCTGTCCTTGGTCTGAAAAGCAATGGGCTCACTAATTAGGAGAAACAAAATCCGAATTAACTCCATATGTGGCACCGTTGTCTGTTCTAAGGCAATGTTTTTCAACTTGGTAAGTTTTAAGATGTGAGGACTTCAACTTCCAGAAGCTGAAGTCCACACTTCTTAAAGTTGCCAAGGTTGAGAAATGTTGCTGTAAGTATTGAATGCCTGCATGAGATCCTCCTGCTCCTACATATGTGTATAGCTGGAGCAGAAATGTTTAGAGAACAAAATTCAATCAACCAATCAATTTTTATTACGGTCAGAAAACAGAATTTGTTCACTTTCTACAACACCTCATTTAAAACAGCCATGATGCAGAAATACCTCAGACCATTCCAGGAATTTGCTTGACATCATTTGAAAACCAGAATTTGTTGTGCTGATTTTGAGGAAATGGAATTGAAATGGTAGTGCCTGTCCTAATGTTCTGCTTCACATTATGCTCTCCAACTCATGAAAGCCAAATGACAACTAAGTACTCAGCACACTTACCTCATACAAGCCTGCATGACTTGTTATTCTACTGGATTAACATTTAACATTTACTTACTATCAGCAGCCTTGCATTGTCCAAAATCAGATTTTGACAATGTGGCTTTCCAATGGAATTCTTCTTCTTTCCCATCTGGAATTCCACATAGTTGGTTTTGCTCACTTGGTTCTGGCATTTATAGACTCATGGTCATCTGTTTTGGTTTTAACAGTTTTATTAGCTCATAATATAAAATACAAAAATACAAAAGCAAATAGTAGGGAACAAAAGGGAGGGAAAGGGGAAACGAGAAGTGTAGAAAAGAAGGGGGGGAGAAAGGCATAGACTTCCAACTCCCTCTGGTGCAGAAGAATAAGGCATTAACATCAAACCTCAACTTTTTACTTTTAGCACTTAGCACTTAGACTTATATACCGCTTCATAGTGCTTTACAGCCCTCTCTAAGCGGTTTACAGAGTTAGCATATTGCCCCCAACAATCTGGGTCCTCATTTTACCCACCTCAGAAGGATGGAAGGCTGAGTCAACCTTGAGCCGGTGAGATTTGAACCGCCGAACTGCAGCTAGCAGTCAGCTGAAGTAGCCTGCAGTGTTGCACTCTAACCACTGCGCCACCTCGGCTCCCTAGACTTTTCCATAATAGTATAAACTAGCCATTTCTATAACAACAAAAATAGTATAAACTAGTCATTTCTATAACAACAAAAATCTATTTGGGTAAAACCCAAAATCGAAGTTTCATTTTTTTCCACCTCAAGCACAAAGTTTCCAAGTAGAAACAAAAGTACTTATATTATTTTCTTTGATCAAAACAGTCAATTTAGCCATCTCTGCTAACTCCATCAGCTTTTGCAGCCATTCATCCATTGTAGGAATCAAAATATCCTTCCATTTTTCTGCAGATTCATGGTCATCTGTTGACAAAGAGCTTCTAGGCCACAAATGGAGAAATGAAAAGGGGCATGATATGAAATCTAGTTGTTAAATGTGCCTAGAATCCATTTTTAAAAATCAAGCGTAAGTTCAGCCTATAATATATAATGACTTTTTAAAAAAAATCTAAGGGAAAAAAAGTGGTTTGATGGATCCAGCATTGCTAAGAAGGCCATAAGTCATCATGCAGAATAAAAACTGGCACAAAATTGTACGTATAAATGTGCATGGAAATAAGCTATCTAAATCAGCTTACGACAACATTCATGAAAGATAAGATTTTCTTTTTGGTGTACAATATTGATAACACAGCTAAGAAAAAAGCAAGATTCTCCCTTTATAAAATTATGCCTTGAAACTTTCAAAACTCAGTATAAATGTAGCTTTGAACACTCACAATCTAGAAATAAAAACAAGCAAATGAGGAAATGTGCAAAAGGGAAATACTCAAAAGATACTACAGCTAAGAAAGAATATTCAAAACAAAGGAGAATACATGAAAATGAAAAAATGAAAAATTGCAGCAAAATATTTACTTTGGAAAATGAAATGCAAAAGAGAAAACAGGGACAGAAAAAATTGTTGGAAAAAAAAAGCTTTTCACAAAAAGAAAAGTATTGTGTTGTAAAATACAATAAAAGCAGTAGCCTGACTTCCATTTAAAGACAAGTAGGTTTGATGAACTATATCCTGGATTTGGGGTTCACCGTTGTTACAAAAATACCCAGGTTTGGCTTATACTCACTTGCTCTACTCATACAACTTCTCAAGGCATTCTGGACCCTGCAAGTCTTTTGCTTTCTATCTGGGTGATCCAGAAAAATACGTGGCTGGAATGTATGAAGCACACGGCCCTGGTTAACAGTGGGGAAAGAATTAGAAACACTCATAAACCATTTTCAAGCAAACACTGAAGCATTCAAGGTTCTAATAGAATGCATGGAGAATCAAAACAATTACAATAGTAATAAAGCTTTCTGGTTTTAAGTATGTCATTGTTCTCACACTCACTGTCATGCACACCCCCACTTACCCAAATCCTACTCAACTAGGTTGATGAAGTACTAACTAGAGGAATGGAAGATACCAAGTCTAGACGAGAATGATTCAAAGAGCTGGTGTGCTTCAGGACTTCCTTTTATCCCTCCCCCAAAACCTTTGCTTCATTTATTTGTAAATTTGACAGTTGATGGAGTTAAGGTTTCCTTGCACTCGGCACTCAACCTCTTTTCTTCATCTCCTGACGGCATTTCTTTTGCAAATCCTTTGGCTTTTAACTTAGTTCCTTCTTATCTATTTTCCAAAGGTCTACTTTTGACAATGTTCTTGACAGTCTTCTTCACATGTGTGCAGAATTCAGTTTTAAGTTATGGCTGCATTGTCAATTTCAGCCTAGTCTCACAACCTTACACAAATGTTTTATTGTACATCAAGGACTTCCACTACTTCCTTCATAAAGAAATGTTTTAGAAATATATGGGCATAGATTTTATAGTCATAGATCACAATCTTTTATAACAAAATCCTTTATAACACTATGTACATATAAGAACTACTATGTGCAAAGGAAAAAACCAATTTGGTACAGTGTTAAGGCATCAGACTAGAAACCAGGAACAGTGAGTTCTAGTCCTATCTTAGGTGCAAAGCCAGCTGGGTGACTTTGAACCAGTCACACTCTCTTAGTCCTATGAAGGAGGCACTTCTTCTGGTAAGTCACTTCCAAAATTGCTGCCAAGAAAATGACAGGGACTTTTCCAGGCAACTGCTGACCCAAAAGCACAAAAAGAAAAAAAACAATTTCAAAGTAACTTCAGAGAACAGACATTCTAAAACATTCCTATCCAGAGATGGGTTCCTCCCGGTTTGGACTGGTTCGCCAGAACAGGTAGCAACCCGCTGGTGACGTCACGGAGCCGGTTCGGTCGGTGCCGGTCCGTGGACGCTGCAATATTTTTTTTGGAATTTTTTTGGGGGGAATTTTTTTTGGATTTTTTTTTCTTCTGCGCATACGCAGAAGCTGAGTTGCTGGCACTGCGCATGCACTGCCATCTTGTTTTTGGCGCTTTTTTTGGAATTTTTAGCACTGCGCATGCGCATGCACGCGAAGCAGGAAGCGAACTGGCGGCGAGGTAAGTTAGAACCCACCCCTGTTCCTATCTAGCTTCTAGATTCCTAATCAAGTGATGCAGTACTGAAAGAGTATAATAGTTTAGCTATGTAGGCTCTAAATACCATGTTTTCCCCAAAGGTCCAGATTGACACATACTTCACCCCCGGCCTCTGTTCTGCCATCAGACATCCTTCTGGAAAGGCCTCTGCAGCCAATAAAAGAGCTCCAGATCGATCTGGAGCTCTATTATCAGCTGCAGAGGCCTTTCCAGAAGGCCTCTGAGAGCAAAACAGAGGCCAGGAGCAATGCACGCAAGCGGCAGCAAGTGGATGCAGATGAAGTGTGCCAGCAAGGCAGGTGTCGGGGTGTGCGAGGCTTGGTAAGTAGGGCAGCTCCACCCCCACATCCCCACCTTAGCCTAATTTTTACCCATACGCCTTGTCCCACCCCCTGCACCCCAGAGTGGGCGGGGTCTTAATTAGGGTTTATTTTGGGGGTAGGGCTTATATTGGGTGCACCTGTAAAAATCAAGCTAGGACTTACTTTCGCGGTAGGTCATATTTTCAGGGAAACACGGTATTCATAGTTAACTGGTCAAGAGAATGCAAGACAATATTGTTTATGGAGATTCTTAGTCATCCAGGTCATTGTTGTCCCAAAGGTGCTTTTTCAAGTGGCAACTGGACTTTCTTGTTATTCTTTGAAGACGTTTCACTTCTCATCCAAGAAGCTTCTTCTGACAGTCAGAACTGAAGAAGCTTCTTGGATGAGAAGTGAAATGTCTTCAAAGAATAACAAGAAAGTCCAGTTGCCTCTTGAAAAAGCACCTTTGGGGTAAGGCAGTATTGCCCATTGGGTTTCTGATCTCAAAGATCAGTATTTTGAGAGCTACCTTCTGCAGAATCCTAGGATGTTACTTCAAAAAATCAAAATAATTGGACAGGTTTCTCTGAAAATCATCACTACATCATTTTTCATGGTACAACTCTTCCTCAGAGTGGGGTGAGTTGAAGGACAGCTGCTTGATTTGTATTGGCTTTTTGGTAAGACAGTAGGTTTGATTAATTCCCTGTGTGCATTAAGGATGGACCCTAAGAATATTACCTATGATCCTTTGCAATCTGTACACATTATAAATTAATGGTCCATGGCCCTTTGTCATTTGCAGGGCTTCCATAGATAACGAATGTCAAAATTTGTGTATGCGTGCGCATGCGTGCATACTGCTGTAAAGTAATCATACTTGCTTCTACACAAAGTTCTCTCTTACTGAAATGGATTATAATAGATGCAATTAATAACCTGAAGAACTGAGAACATTACAAATTAATCAATTCATTAATAAGATTTAAATATGGTGGCTAGTTTAAATGAGTTGCTTTAAACTTTAACTTGGACTCAGATCAAGACAAGAGACCCAAATCAATTTCTAATTGAAGAAATATGTCAAAAATATTCCTTAATATTTGCACAATCCAATTTGGGTCGGTCATCAGGACCAGAGGTTTTGTCTTCCAAGCTTTCGGACTCATGCTGGAGCCCATCTTCAGGGAACTTCTCTCTTCTCTCCTTAATATTTGTTCGCTTTTGGATAGCTATCGGGTTTTACTCTTACCATAGAAAACATTTTTCTGGTTAATTGTTTTAGACATAGCAGCACATCCCATTGCAAACCTTTGTTTTCTGCCTCTATTCAACAATTCACCTCTGTCTTTAGGGCACAATTTCTTTGTCTCTTGAAAAGGGATGATTGATTTTCCCCTGAAAAGTAGCCAACCGCACCTGAGAAAAAAGAAGATAGGTTCCTGTATTTTTCATCCATTTAGTTCTACAGCTTTACCAATATCACCTATGATGGAAAATAAAAAGCCATGCAAATGAGGATACTTTAACCACAATATATAATTTATGTTTTTAAATAAATAAATCATTTAAATAAATAAATAGTATTGTTTTTATTGCTTTTAATATTTTAAAACTTTTCAAAATATTTTAATGATATATATATTTTAATTGTAAACTTTGCAGAGTCATTGACTGAGATTGGTGGCTATAGAAATTGAATGGATGAATGAATATTTTAGTAGTTGATTGATCTCAATTAAAAACACTACAGTTCCTTTCATCAACATATGTTTGCTAATATTACAAATCCATTTTTATATATATTGTATATATAATTAATAAAAATTACTCTGTTTACTTACTGTTGAGTATGAAAGACACATTGTAGACTATAAAAATCTGAAGTTCAGATAAAAGGTCTTGAAATGCATTGAAGTATATAGATTATACAAATGTGAGTATCTCTCTCTCTCTCTCTCTCTCTCTCTCTCTCTCTCTCTCTCTCTCTCTCTCTCTCTCTCTCTCCCTCTCTCTCTCTCCCTCTCTCTCTCTCTCTCTCTCTCTCTCTCTCTCTCTCTTTTTCTCTCTCTCTCTCTCTCTCTCTCTCTCTCTCTCTCTCTCTCTCTCTCCACCTATGTATGTGTACTAGCCCTAGCACTCTTATACCATAGTACTTGTTTCATTAACACATCAGCAGCTATAATTGTATAAAAACATTAAATTAACTTTATCTAATATTATAGATGGATTGTAAGTACAAGCTGGCTTGAAACTGACATTAACTTTATAGATAGGCCTTTTCCATTATTCCAAATTATTAGACTTCAGCCTGCAAAAATGTTAAAGAAAAAAAAGATTGTTTAGCAATGCAGGTTCAAAACGTCTTGTTGTTCTACCATGCTGAGGTCAACAGCATGGAGTTACACAGTTAGCCAAATGAAGAAACCTATATTAAATTTAGCTTCAAAGGTAGGGCATAAATAATTTTTATGGAAGCTGAATTAGAAATGACTCACAAATATTAAGACAAATTAATTCATTGTTAAGATTAAACTCTGAGGCTTAGACTGCATTACACATGCATTACACAATAGACCATCATTTCAAAGAAGAAAGGTATTATTTGGAGGTTCTGGGGGGAAATGGTTATTAAATTTTGAAGAAAAATATTATTTGTTCTTTAGAAGACTTGGGGAGGACTTTGTATCTATGAGAGTCCATGTATGGATTAGTTGTATTTGATTGAATACAAATGCTCAAAGGGCAATATCCAAAATCAAACATTGTGCTCAGGATAAGATTTGACCAGAGAAGAAGGGAAAGGAATGTATACTTCTCATTTTTTGAAAATCATATTTCTATTAATGATGCAGCCCAAAATTGTGCTTTCTCCTTTTTCCGCCACATCACACCTTTGACTCATATACAGTTTGCAATTAACTTCTATTACAAGATCTTTTTCAAAAGTACCATTACTAAGCTATTTGGCCTATTGTGTCCTAAGTCTCTCCTTCATTGTTGAGTTGTTAAGTGTTACAATGTAGCTGAAATAATGTGGAACAAAATTCTGTTCACTTTTTTAAAAAATTCTAACCTTCAATATCTTACTCCTCACATTCTGCTTTCAGAAATATATATATATCTATGTGTGTGATTCTGTGTATGTGTGTGATTCTGTGTACACACACATACAAACACATTCTTCAGACTACTTTAACTGGAATACATTTCAGCATCAACTGTATAAACAAAATATTATGTTGATTATATATGATTAAAGTTAACACTAGCTTTGTTGCTTATTATATATTTATCAGGGTGTCTTGAGAAATAACATGTTTGCCTCACATGAAATCCCTTTTGCAAACTAGTGTCAAAATTGTGCAAGCCAGCATCTAAATTTATTTAAAACATGTTTGGGTATGTCTATATTAATGAAAAGAAGGTCTAGGGGTGACATGATAGCAGTGTTCTAATATCTCAGGGGCTGCCACAAAGAAGAGGGAGCCAAGCTATTCTCCAAAGCACCTGAGGGCAGGACAAGAAGCAATGGGTGGAAACTAATCAAGGAGAGAAGCAACCTAGAACTAAGGAGAAATTTCCTGACAGTTAGAACAATTAATCAGTGGAACAACTTGCCTCCAGAAGTTGTGAATGCTCCAACACTGGAAGTTTTTAAGAAGAGATTGGATAACCATTTGTCTGAAATGGTATAGGGTTTCCTGCCTGAGCAGGGGGTTGGACTAGAAGATCTCCAAGTTCCCTTCCAACTCTGCTATTCTATTCTGTCCTGTCCTGTCCTGTCCTGTCCTATCCATATAGCTGCCTATTTTAAATCAAATTCTGGGCAGCTTACAAGCAATAATACGATAGAAAACCAACAGCATTAAAGCTAAAAGCAGAAAAACCTATTTATTTATGAGTGTTGTTAAATGAGGCTTCTGACATAATCTATAATTCATATCTACATAACACTTCTGCCACTGTGAGAACAGTAAGAATTTAATTTATTACATCCCACATTCATATTATACTGCTAAACCCACTTTAACAGTCTCTTTTATTGATTTTTTAATTAGAATTTTTAAATACAATAAAAGTATGAAAAAATCAGAAGAAAAAGAAAAGGAAGAATGATAGAATTATAACTTCCACACTTCTTTCCATTGACTATTTATTATCTTACTCTTTCCCTCCTCTTCTTCTCTCTCCTCTTACTTTAGAATTCCTTCCCTCCCCTTTTAATGCTTTTTTAATCCCATAATCCATAAATCATAACTTCAGGCTTTTCCTGAAGTCTGTATGAGGTTTCCAGTCTTTCAAAAAGGTCTTTATCATTCTTTCTCTGACCAAACTGATGAGCTTCACCATTTCCACATGTTTCATCAATTTTAAAATCCAGTGGGTATTTCATTTTTCTTCCTGTGGGCATACAGTAACAGTTATCATACATAGCACTAGTTTTTCATATTTCTTCTTTAATTCAATGCCCAATTCTGATCTCATTGTAACATTAATTTACAATATATTTTGCATCATTGTATGGATTTGCACCCAAATTGTCTTTTTTTCAATGGTCCACCATTCATAATAAAAGTTCCCTTCTTTCTTTTCACACTTCCCACATGGTCTGATATTCCTTTATACATTTTTGACAATTTGATTGATGTCTTGTATCAACAATACATCTTTTTATAAACATTTTCTCTTAAATTCTAACACTGTGTAAATTTAGCATTAATTTCCCACAATTTGCACATTCTCATGTTATTTGTGACATAGCTGTAGTTCCAAGTCCTTCCTTAGCTATCACAAATATACAGTACAAAGTCAGATTATTGCTTCATTTGTCCCATTCAATCTAGTCTGTTCCTTGAGTTTTCTGAACTTTTTGAAAGGTTGTTTCTAGTCAGAAGTAAACATCCCTGAATGTCTGATTTCCAGGAGAGATTCTTCATCCAGAATTTTTCCAGATTTTAAAATTAAAAATGTATTAAAAATACTAAATTAGACCCAATGAATGGATGGGATTGATCCATTTTTATACATGGATGCCCAAGAGATTATTTCCAATTTTCTTGAACTAAGTGCACTGCATTGGTCTTCCTTTCTTGCAGACTAGAGATTTCTTTTTCAAAAGTTTGTGGAAGCATCACGCAAGGGTTAAAGAAGACAATACTTATGAAGAACTCAGTATGCTCTTAGCAAACCAACTTTGTTTTGAAAAGAAAGAAAAAAAGAAAGAGATGACCGCAACCTCATGCCTAATGGAAGTAAATGCAAACCGTCTCCCTCCCATTGCAGATTTTTTCCTCTCTGGGGAAAGGCAAATCCTACTAGATATTGTTCTACCACAAATCCATTGATAGTGGAACACCTAAAACAATCCCCAACAGTACCTTGGATGGCATTTTTTTTTTAAAAAAAGTTCTATTCCTATTCTGGTCTGGAAATTTAATCTTTGACTTTTCCCATGCAAATCATATGTTTAATTCTGAAATATGATATTACCCCATAGGGCAATCACTTTTAATTTCCCAACTTGTGAAATCCTAATGATAGGCATAGTGTACCCAATCATTCTCACAAATCATAAAGGTGGGCTGTATTTCAAAGGTGATTTACTCCAGCCTACTGCTCAGGGCAAGATCAAGTAAAATGTTTTGGACAGATAGATGGCTTTCCAACCCCTGTTTGAAGACCTCCAATAAAGGGGATCATACAATTCCTGAGCCAATCTATTCCATTGGTTTACATCTCTTACCATTACCATCTCTTACCATTCAGAAATTCTTCCTAATGGAGTGCTCTGAACATGATAAATTGTCATTAAAGCTGTAAGTCACAGACCCAGCTCACCTAACAAGAATTAAGCTCACAAAGGGATCAATACTGAGAGAGATTTACATGATTCCAAGGAGAACCTGCCAGGTTTTTTTCCCCTCTCTTCTGTTTCCAAGTAAGGACAGCATTTACAAAATTAACATTTGATAGGTTCCCTTTGCCTGCTCTTCAAAGTAACTCTAATAAGGAACATACCAGCCCCTCCAGATTGGGAATAATAGAAAAAGCTGCCCATATTTTACTGTGCCTTCTATACAGATTACTCCACGAAGTACATCACACCCCAATTTTTTTTTCATATTTTCCAGGTTAATCAGAGCAATGTTATCTTTCCTAATCATTTTATTTTGACCAGTTAGATTATTAATTGATCATGTCCTGACTTTACTTTGCTCACCTTTGAGTAAATCTAGATTGTAATTAAATAAAGCCTTTGATTCAGCGGTACACGACAAACTACTGTTAAAACTAAGCTCTTACGGTATTTCTGGATCCCTGCACACGTGGATAGCTGCGTTCCTGTCAAACAGGCCACAAGCACCCA
>QLTV01001700.1:3332593-3350944 GCA_003457575.1 Thermophis baileyi
TTGCCAAAAAAAAAAAAAATCAGAACACCAAATACAAGCTGGGCGGATACGACCTCGTAGACCCTCACTCTGTCAAGGACCTTGGAGTACTCATCTCAAACGATCTAAGTCCCAGAGCTCACTGTAACAGCATTGCCAAAAAGGCATTAAGAGTTGTTAATCTAATCTTGTGAAGCTTCTTCTCCGGTAACACTCTACTGCAAACTAGGGCATACAAAACCTTTGCTAGACCAATTCTCAAATACAGCTTGTCTGCTTGGAATCCGCACTGTATATCGGACATTAATACAATTGAGCGGGTCCAGAGGTATTTCACGAGAAGAGTACTCCACTGCTCTGCTCACAATAGAATACCTTATGCCACCAGGCTTGAAATTTTGGGCTTGGACAACCTGGAACAGTGATAGCGAACCTATGGCACACGTGCCACAGGTGGCACGCAGAGCCATATCTGAGGGCACGCGAGGCGTTGCCCCATGTTAGCTCCAGCATGCATGCCCATGCTGGCCAGCTGATTTTTGGCCTTCTTTTTGGCCGTTTTCGCTCTCTCCAGGCTTCAGGAAAGCCTCCTGAAGCCTGGGGACGGTGAAAAATGGCCCAAACAAAAGTTCACTTGTGTGCTCACCCCCAGCCTCCTTTTCACTGTCAGAGGTCTTCAGGAACTTCTTCAGTTTTGGACAGTTGTAGCCAGGCCTCCCACACCTCGGCCCATTTCTTCTGCAGCCAGCAAGGCTTTTCTGAAAGCCTCTGCAGCTGATAACAGAGCTCCGGATCGATCTGGAGCTCTGTTATCGGCTACAGAGGCCTTCAGGAAAGCCTTGCAGGCTGCAGAAGAAATCGGCCGAGGTGTGGGAGGCCTGGTTGCAACTATCTGAAGGTAAGTAGTAGGGCAGCTCCACAGCTTCAATGAGGCCTGTGCGCATGTGAGGGGGGCAGTGCAAGGGTTGTGCGCATGCGTTGGTGGAGGGCATTGCATTATGGGTGTGGGCACCCACGTGCACGCTATCACACGCGCGCGCACCCTTTTGGCACCCGAGCCAAAAAAGGTTCGCCATCACTGACCTAGAACTATGCCGCCTACAGTCTGACCTAAGCGTAGTACACAAAATTGTCTGCTACAACGTCCTACCTGTCAATGACTACTTCAACTTCAACCGCAATGATACACAAGCAAACAATAGATACAAACTCAAGGTAAACCGCTCCAGACTCGATTACAGAAAATACGACTTTAGCAACAGAGTGGTCAATGCCTGGAATACACTACCTGACTCTGTAGTTTCTTCCCCAAACCCCCAAAACTTTAACCTTAGACTATCTACTGTTGACCTCACCCCCTTCCTAAGAGGTCTGTAAGGGGCATGCATAAGCGCGCCAACATGAATGAATGAATGAATGAATGAATGAATGAATGAATGAATGAATGAATGAATAAATAAATAAATAAATAAATAAGTGTATGTACAGCTAAATTATTCTGGTATATCCTGTATCCTGATCTATTGTTTTTGTACAACTGCTGCATAATGTTTAACATTTTATTTAGGTTGCCTTTGACTATAATTTAAAAAAATCCAAATATTACCTCCTAATATCTAACCTGAATCTGCTTCTCTATAGTTCTGATCTTTCCCTCTAAGTCAACAGGGAAAAAGTTCTTTCCTTTCATGTATGACCATTTTTTTCAATTATCTAAAAATTGACTTTTTAGCAGCTGCATCAGCTGTTAGACATACTTAATGTGTGATGTACTCAAACACTCACGTCCATGTTGCATGTACTAACCTATATCCTATACTTATGCCCCATTAAATAACATCTTGTTCTTTCCCAGCCACTGTGTACAGCTGCCTAGAACATCTTGTTCTTTCCATTCTAAAGAGTTTGCCACTTCTCCTAGCTCTCCAGGGGTGTCAAACTGGTGGCCCACGGGCCAGATACGTCACACACAGGCCACGCCCACCCCAGCTCCACAAAGGGAAAAAAAGTCACGAAACATCATGTGATGGCAACGTGATGCCACGAGTTTGACACCCGTGCTCTAGGCCATCAGTAATCATGTTATCAACCTCTTTATTCAGGTCATCAGTACAAACATCGAATAGCTCAGGGCTCAGGATAGATACTCCCACTTGATACTACTCTCCAAGCCAATGTGGAGTCCTTTTTCAGTACTCTCTGGGTGCAATTATTCAGCCATCTAACTGTTGTATCATAACATTTTACTATTTTGTTGGTTATAGATTTATATTTATTGTGCTTTTATCCTGCCAAAATCTAATGAGTCACAGAGGTTTATATAATGTAATAAGAGTCTGTTGGAGGCTTTCATGATGTCCATAACACTTCCACTATTTACTTAGGTAAGTCTGACATGACCTGTTTGTGACAAACACATGGCCCTTGCTAACTGCTACATACTGTATATATATCCAAGTGCTGTTTAACTGAAGCACTATAATTTCTCAGGTTCTTCTTCTCCTGCCCTTTGTTGGAAGATAGGAACAAGATTTACTATCCTCCAATCCTATAGGTTTTCACCAGGAATTCTCAAAGAATGCAGTTAACCATTTTGCAGTCCTTTCTTCTAGTTCCTTCAGAAACTTATGATGTGATCTATTTGGCTCTAGTGACTGGAATTAATTTAAAATTAGATTAGTATATTTTTCTTCTTTCCTTGTCTGTCCTGATCTAGTAATGGTCAGCTAAAGCTTCTTTTCCCTCTGTGAGGAAAACAGACGTAAGTACTAAAACATTACTGATTTACTTCCTGTATCTTGCAGAAGCATTTTGTCTTTCTTTTTGTTTCTAACACTCTGGAAAAATTCTTCTCTGTTGATTTGGGCATTTACAGCAACCCTCAGTTTATTCTGAATTTTAGCCCTTCTGACATAATCCTTATAGTTTCTGGTGACTATCTTTGTATCCTTTCTTGTTCTGTGGCCTCTCTTCCATTTCCATTTCCATATACCTATTCCTTTTCTTTTCAGCATTTTAGAAAGTTGTGTATATATCCACCCTGATGATTCCCATTTTTATTTCTAATAGGAAATGTTTGTGACCACTCATTTCCATCCTTCTCACTTTTTTTTCCTTTAGGAATTCAAGTCAGTGGATATCACCTACATTCTATCTGAATTCATCAAGATCTAATCTTTTGAAGTCTATCATACAAGCCTGACTATTTTTTATTCCTTTTCTCTTTGATATGGTCTTCTCTCTCATCATTCCAGTCATCTTCGTTCTTCAACCAATTACACCCACTTGGATTAGGCCTGGAATAGTAGATTCCCTTATTTCTTCTGTCATTTTCTGACAAATTAAGTTGCCAATGAGAGAGAACAGCAATTTGTGTGACCTCTAATCCTTGAACAGAGTTAGATTTCCAGCAGCTATTAGGGTAGTTGATTTTCCATTGCCACTATCACATGGATCTTTGAAAGTGTAGTTATCTGACATAAAAAGGCCTCATCATATCTTCTACCTGTCTGTGTGATCTATAATAAACCATCATTATGATATCATTTCAGTTTCTCATTCTTTTATTCCTATCCAGACACTCTCAATGGGATTTCCATGCTCCAATTCCTGAATTTTTGCATAGGCCTATGCTTCCTTTAAATACAATACACTACTGTCTCTCTTTGTTTTTCAATAAGGAACATCTCTCACAGCATCTTCCTTATTAATTCAGAAAAACCATTTGTTCTCAGTTTTTTTAATCTCTACTTAATATTATATACCATATATGTTTTCTATGTGGATTTATATGTACTCCATAATGATCTCTCTCTCTCTCTCTCTCTCTCTCTCTCTCTCTCTCTCTCTCTCTCTCTCTCTCTCTCCCCTACTTATTTCCTAATGCAGTGTTATGTTATGACTTGTTGATGGTGATTTTCCCTCTCTAAATCAGGTTGGCAGGAGCATTTTTTCCCAGCTGGCAAAATATTTTCCCCATCCTCTTGGACTCTCCCCAGGGCCATCTGTGTTGAGCAGATAGGAAGCACATTCTTGGTTTTTTCTCCCCTTTGGAGGAAACTTCTCCAGAACATGCCCTGCTCTGTTTCACAGACTTCAGGGCACTCCTCAACCACAGGTTCTCAATGTGAAAAAAACTTCTGATTCCAACTCAAGTTTACCAGCCCTCATTGTTAAAGTCATAGATCTTCAATATTCAGAATTACCTCCATTCAGTTCTATCCCATTCTTCTTCCAGTTCCTCTGGAAATTTAGGACTCCACTTCTAATGCAAGCACATTCCTTCTTCCTATAAGAACATTTTTTTTGAGGAATTAAACCCTGTTTTCCTCCCAGTTTCATATCAGCAAGTCTAGTTTATTGGGGTTTCTCTGTGGATACATGAACAACCGGTAGGAAGACTTGGCTGAATGCAAGCTGTCAGAAGCCTTCCTGCAAAAGTGATCCTTAAATGTTCATCCTATAAAGGAGATCTCCATTTTCAATGCTAATTACAGAAGATTAATTTATTTAGTCTACAGCTTTCCAAAGTGGGGATGAATTGATCATGAAAGGTCTCTATGTACATGGAGGGGGGGGAACCCTCCTCTTTATGTTCATACTATTCTACTGCTATTTCATATTACTTTTTCTGGCTGTGAAGTTCTATATATTGAATAAAAGTATAATAATTATTCAGCACTGAATTATGTAGGTGCGGTGTATTTTATTCCACAAAAGCTAATTTGTTTGAGTCTATTTATTAAACTTTTACACTGTTCAATTCCCAACAACTCTGAATGTGGTACATGAATAAAAATTGCACACACACACACACACACAATACAAGTGTACAATAGTATCACATTCACATCTGCTTATATGGATCTCACTTCCTCTATCGCCTCAGTTCTACCCAGTGCTGTCCACAAAAATCACCCATCTAAAATAATGGCCTTTTAAATAATTACTATATGTTTAATTTCATTGCTCTCTGATATTAATTGCTTAATAGCAGAGAGCAATAGAATTTAACACACAGCAGAGGAGACATAATTGCACAAATCTTTAGCCATTAATTAAGACTGATCTCCAAATTAGAGAGAGATAAGCAAAATTTGGAATTGCAAAAAAGAATAAAATCATTCAAGATCCAATTCAAATTGTTTTGGATTGCTGACTCAATTTGAATTCACAATTTTATTCAATGAATTTAATCCATTCAAATTATCAGTAGGAATTGTGGAATAGAATCGTTGCAATTAATTCAATTTGAAAGCTGGCTTTGATTCAATAAAATTAAGCATTCACGCATTCAAAAGCTCACTGAATCACTAAATTAATCTGAAAGTGTCTGATTTCATTTGATGGGTCATATTAATCTGGCATTTTGGTTTGAAAGGGTGATTTGGTTTGAACTGAACCAAAACTTTGAACTAAAGCATCATCATTATTAGTCCTACCTTAACAAGACTCTTGTGTGCCTTATGATACATATGAAGCTCTTGTATACTTCTTGCAGTCCAGCTGGAGTAGCGGCTGTTCTAAATCCACAACAAATGTTCTTCTCCCCTGTACTGATAGTTACCATTTGTAGACAATGGGTTCTCTCTGTGCTTCACAACAGTTCAGTATTGCAACTTAACAATAAAAAAGATGGATTCATCTATCCCCAGATGCCCCTGGGATTCAATACTTACTCTCAAATACTGATTATGATGCTCAAGGAAACTACTTTGAGAAATTCTTTTTGCATTCTTTTCCTCTCCTTGATCAGAATAGTGAGATACTAAGGATGTTGAACATAGTTCATGCACCTTGGTGACCTTTCTCTGTGAGGTTGATGGGCAGTTCACAAATGTGAAAAATAACTAAAATATTGTGTTTTCTGGGCTGAGATATTCTGGCCTAATGTTCTCCCTGCAAATACTGGTAAATGTTCAAAGATTTATCGATCTACTGCTCTCAATATTCACAAACGTTTGTGTACCTCCAGATTCATTTTTCACAGATAGTGAGGTAAAGGGGCAACACTTATTTGGTTTTCCAAACCTGGTTCCAAAGTATAGAAGCAAATGCTTTAAATGGTCTTGAAAGTAATCCTGAATATGTATGTACAACTATAATCTATTTCCTTCTCCCTACTAAGTTATTGGGTTTATGTTTGTATATGAGGGTCATTTACTTTGTAAAACACTGCATTTCTCCTGAGTTACTTCTTTGTTTAACATAAGAAGCCAGAGACTGATTTGGCACCTAGCCCACTCTAACCCCAAAAGTGTTTATCCTCTTGCATTTGCTTAGCACTACTGCACTAAGCTCTACACCAAGTTACCCTTAACAAGTGTCTGCAATTGACAATTGGAACAAAAACCACTGAATTTTGTGTCATGAACTGCAGTTTGTCAACTTCTTTTCAGGCACGATTTAAAGCTGTGTTTCTCAGTCTCAGGAGCTTTAAGATGTGTGGAGTCCAACTGAGGAATTCTGGAAGTTGAAATACACACTTCTTAAAGTTGCTTAGATGGGGAAATGCTGATTTAAAGTGTTAGTCATTAAAATCCTTGCTACAGCAAGACTCATATCTCTCCCTATGAACCTGTTTGCATTTTAAAATCTGCAGCAGAGGCTCTTCTGGAAGCAGCTCTGCTCCCAAAGCTCATCCAAAAGATATGCAGTAGAGAGACTTTCACATAACACAAGTGTCAAGTGGCTGCAGGACCCCAGAGCAGAGAACAGCAATCTCCTAAAACTAATCACCTTCACAGCAGCAGATATATAACACCTAACATCACAGATAAACCAGCTATTAGCAGCAGCTTCCCACCCAGATTGGCTAGCACAAGGAAGGGCAGTGCTAACCATGAAAGCCTCCCACAAAGGAACAGCATCATCCAATGACTGGCCAATAACTTGCTTCTCCACAATATGGAAAGTCTACCAAGCATCGTAGCTGCCAAGCTATAAGACCAAATGGGCCAAATGAGACAACTCAGAAAGGCATTGGAAATAACACCAGAGATTCAAAATACTAGTTGTTCATAGCTAAAGCAGTTGCTCAAGACTCAAGATCTTAACTCAATGCCATACACATGGATCTGTGATTGCCTGGTGCTATGCAAAGTCAAGAGGACACTAAGGACCTTCCCTAAGAACTCAATGGGATTATGGAAGACAACACCAGAAGTCAAGTCAAAGCAGCTCCCACAAGTGGCCATCGAGTGTGCTATATATCACGGAGATGAACTGTCTTCACTGCTGTTCTGCAAAGGCTTAAACCCTCTCAGATAGATAATCACAAGGACTGGATATTAATACAAGTTCAAGAGTGGAACTACCAACAACCATACCCTCTGCATGGATGACACTGATTCATTGATCCACCTACACAAATCTACAGTGAGGACATTTGGATGACATTTGGACTGGAGAAGTGTGGCTGGATGGTTGTAAAGTGTGCAAAGGTAGTTAAAACTGAATTGTGGACCTTGATATTCTACACATAATCACATAGGAATGATGAGGAAGCAAAGAAGATAGAATTCTAAGTGTCACCAAAAGATGAGACTTCTTAATGGAAAGAACAAGATACATGCATCAATATGTATGCCCTGCCAACCATTAGACACCTGTTAGTATGGTAAGCTGGTCAAAGAGGGACATGGAGGCTGCTGAAGTGCAGACCTAGAAGATCTTCATAATGTATGGAGGTTTCCATTCCTAGAGCAATATCCAGATTGTAGACCAGTCGAAAAAAAGGTAGGAGAGGACTAGTGAGTTTCCAGGAGGCCAGAATCCAGTAGCACATCAATAAGGTAGCATCCAAAGATAAACTGCTGAGAAAGGCCTGAGGCACGGTAGATATGGGAGGAAGATCAAGCAGAGGAGGTGCCGTGGCAAAACAAGAACTTATATGGAATGTACCATCACCAGAAAACTGAGGGGAATGACATTGGGAAATCCTACCACTGACTGATAAAGGCTAGACTAAAGGACAACACTGAGGCTCTAATCATAGCAGCATTAGAACAGGCACTAAGTACCAGATCCATAGAAACAGAGGGGCATACTAGAAGGACCTGAAGTGCAGACTGTACAAAGAGGCCTCAGAAACACTCCAACACCTAGTGGCAGGATGTAAGACACAGACAAGAAGAGCATACACTGAACAGCATAACCAGGTAGCTGGCACTATATACAATACATGAACATCTGCATAGGCTAGTTTAGATGGGAGATTCCACAGAAAGTACCTACCCACCAGAGGTGGGTTCCTCCTGGTTTGGACTGGTTCACCCGAACTGGTAGCGACCTGCTGGTGACATCACAATGATATTACGGATCCGGTTTGGTCGGTGCCGGTCTGTGGACGCCGCCATATTTTTTTAAATTTTTTTTGGATATTTTTTTCGGGGGGGATTTTTTTTTTTGGAATTTTTTCCAGGTTTTTTTTTTCTTCTGCGCATGCGCAGAAGCCGAGTTTCCAGCACTGCACATGCATTGCCATCTTGTTTTCGGCTTTTTTTGGGGGGGGAATTGATTTTTATTTTTTTTGCACTGCGCATGAGGCGCGGCCACGCGGCGTGGGAGGAAGCGAACCAGCAGCAAGGTAAGTTAGAAGCCACCCCTGCTACCCACATAGGTAGGTTCTGGCCAATCAACCAGACATGGTAGTTGTCAAGGCCCACAAGATAGCAGTAGTGGTAGACATAGTGGTGCCAAGTAACAGCAACATCAGAAAGAAGGAGTATGGGAAGCTGGAGAAGTACCATGGCCCGAAGGAGAAACTGGAGAGGATTGGAAAGTAAAGGCCAAAATGGTCCCAATGCTGGTAGGAGCAATTGGGGCTGTAACTCCTAAGATGTGAGAGTGACTCCAACGGATCCCAAGAAGAACATCAGACCTCACTGTCAAGAAGAGCACAGAGCTAGGAACAGTTAAGACACTGTGCAGAAACTCAAATTTCCAGGCCTCTGGTAGAGGAGTTGAGATTGAGGAAAACATATACTACCCATAGGGGTGAGAAGAGATAGATAGGTGATAGATGGATTGGAGAGAGAGGGGGGAGGGAGGGAGGGAGGGAGGGAGGAAGAGAGGGAGAATCCTTTTTCTTAAACATATGGCTTTCATCAAGCTTTTATCAAGCAATGATTTTATTATTTTTAATTTATCATCTTTTTAATTTTAAGAATATTTTTGCACTTCATATTTCTCTGTGTATATTATTTTAAATTGATCCCACTAACATTTTTAATAGAAAGGTAGGATTATATATTAAGAAACTAATCAAGAATGGCATGGCAGATAAGATTATGTTTGTTTATTATGCAGCACGCATGAGTCAATAATCACTCATTTATGATTATTACATAAACATCAGTGATCTTATTTGATTGTTTTTATCTCATCCCATTCACTCACACATTTGTTTAATATAATGCTGTATATTTTATTGTACATTTATTCTTCTGAGTCACAGCCATTATCCAAATATTTCTTCAAAGAGGTATTTCACTAGAATTGAAGATTAACAAAGAGAGAGCCAGTTTGGTGTAGTGATTAAGGCTGAAAACCAGAGGAGCGTGAGATCAAATCCCCTCTTACACACAAACTTTGTGTTGTTGTCTCACGGTCCAACTAACCTCAGAGACGTTATGAGAAAACAGGAAGCAGGAACATTAGATACGCATGGTGCCTTGAATTGATCAAAATATCGTAAAGGTGGGATAAAAGTTAAATAAATAAAATGTTTCATTCCAAGTGACATCAGTAGGTGGAGCAGCACTCCACTTTGAAGTCAGACTGCAGAAACTGCCTCCCTTCACTTCAAGAGGAGGATGGCTTCTGCCCATGTACAGTAGCCATTTTTTTCTGAAATCACAAAAAAACTACAATCCAATGCATCACAGAGGCATGAGACAGATGGGGTGCAATTTGTGAGGCTTAGCAAATGAGTTTGAAATGTTAAAAGATGTTTTCCACTTCTGTTCCCACTTCCTGTTCTTTCTATCTCTAATGCAAGACAATAACATACTGTAGATCACCTGCTAGGATTTATTATGGTTCCTCACCGCGTCAATGCAAGAACTGCTTGTACTGCTTAGCCCCGTGATGGCAAACCTATGGCATGCGTGCCGGAAGTGGCACGCAGAGCCATCTCTCCGGGCACGTGAGCCATTGCCCGTTGCTCTTCCGGGTTCTGGTGCGCCGACCAGCTGGTCTTCATGCACGTGGGAGCACCGGAAACCAGAAGAGCAGCTGCCCAGTGCGCATGCACACGCCGGGAAGATGATCTTCCTGTTTCCGGTGGCGCATGCGCACTGGCCAGGTGGTCTTTGTGAGCACATGCGCACCAGAAACCGGAAGGCCAGGTGGCCAGTGCGCATGCGCACACCAGAAACCAGAAGGTCATCTTCCCGGCGCATCCATGCGCTGCTCTTCTTGTTTCTGGCATGTGCGCACACGCGCCCGTAGCCCCGTTTCAGAACTCAGTGCCGAAAAGGTTCGCCAACACTGGCTTAGCCCTTTGGGCTGAATATTGGAGTTTAGCAGTTATAACAAATTTAAATAAATAAATATATAGCCCTCGCCTCCTAAGTATAAAAAAGAAGGAAAATAAACAAAAAATAGGAAACAACCGACTAGATTGCTACGTTATCATGATTTTTGCTTAGTGCTGTCCGTTATTTGTAAGAAACACTGACGTCCAGAAATGTGTGACTGTGGGTGTCCCAAATTGCAAGTACACAAAGAATCTGAACCAACAAAAAGTTGGATGATAACTTGGAAAGAGAATCCTGCTCTATTCTGTGTTATGCAAATTCTTTTACATCTGTAGTAGAGTCTCCTTAGCCACCTGTGTTCAGGTGTTTCTCTGTTGTAGGGAAGGCTGTGACAACTTTTTCTAACAAGGATTTATTTCTTTTCAGTTTGGATCCCAGTGCTTTAAATAAAAACATCAGCTTTATTTAGTATTGATATTTATTTTTAAACAATGTCATACTGTGGCATTTAGTACTGTCACACCACAATGTCTGGCCAAAAGAAAATGCCAAATTGTGTTGGGTATGCATAAACAGTTATTAAACTCTGGATCACTCCTACCAGCTACTTTAAACAATTCAGCTCTGTAATATTGGCATGAAAAAATATCAAAGGGAAACAAATATTTCTCATCATTATCTTCCTCTACAAAACTGCATAGCAATTACTGTAATGGCTTAAATAATTAATCTCTTAATCAGTAAAATTAATTCCTCAACTGGATATGCTAAAGGCAATTTTAAGTGCATGTTAGTCAGTGCTCTACTTGCTAACTATTAACTGAAGTACATGTTAATTTTTTAAAAAAAGTTTGCACTAGACTTAACTTTATGGGGGTGTATGTGTTGTCCAACTGAAAATATGTATTAGCTTTGTTCCTTTTAATATAAACCCCTTGAAAAAATCTAGACTAAAAAACTAGCTGAATGTAATCAAAATACTGTTATAGATCTCTATGTGTTCATGAACATTGCAAAGTTTTGACTCCTGATCATAGGGAGGTGGTTTGCAAAGATCTGCAACCACATACTGTATAGTTGCAATTACATTTAATCTTTTTTAATATAAGAGCTGTAAGAATGGCTGCGGTCTACCTCTACAGTTTTAGAATGTATTTATAGGGGATTATTTTCATTCCCCTTTAACCTGATCTGTTTCTAAGCTTCTGACTGAACATAATTCTGAAAACTCCTGTGAGAATAGCATAAGAAAAAAAAAATCCCATGTATGATTATGTGAATCTCCCAGCATGTTGCTGAAATGAAACCAAAGATACTTGAAGAATAGATTTTTCTAATGATCTTTTCACTAAAATTTCTAGTGAATCTGAAAAAACCATAATGTATATACAGTATGTAGCCAAAGGTAATTGAGCAGCAATCCTAGATTACAACATTGGGAATCTGGGTTAATCAACCCATAAAGATAACCTAGCGCAACACTCTTCCTTTCTTGTTACAATATCTGAAGTGGTTATTTTGTTCAGCAGCCTGAATCCCAGTTATATCAGTATACAGGTAGTCCTCAACGTACGACTACAATTGGGCCCAAAATTTATGTTGTTAAGTGAGAAATGTGTTACGTGAGTTTTGCCTCATTTGGCAACCTTTCTTGCCACAATTGTTAAGTGAATCACTGTAGTTGTTAAATTAGTAACATGGTTACTTATTGCAACGCGCTCTACATGGGGCTACCCTTGAAGAGTGTTCGGAGACTACAGTTGGTCCAGAATGCGGCTGCGCGAGCTGTCATGGGTATACCTAGGTACACCCACATTACACCAATCCTCCGCGAGCTGCACTGGCTGCCTATTGGTCTCCGGGCACAATTCAAGGTGTTGGTTATTTCCTTTAAAGCCCTACATGGCTCAGGGCCAGGTTCTCTTCGAGACCGCCTTCTACCTCATAGTTCCCAGCGACCGGTAAGATCCCACAGACCTTCCGGAAAGCGGTGAAGACCTGGCTGTTCCGGCAGGCTTGGGGCCGTTGATCTCGCCTCTGTAATTTGGCAAGATCCGGCCATGAAACGGTGTGTATGGGTTTTTAGTTGTTTTTTAAATGTTTTTAATTATGTTTCTTTTTAATAGTTTTTATATTTTTATAATGTTTTTATTGTTGTAAGCCGCCCAGAGTCCTCCGGGAGTTGGGCGGCATAGAAATACAAATAAAGTAAAGTAAATTAAAGGTTCTTAAGTGAATCTGGCTTCCTGAGACCTTCTTCAGAAGGTCTCAGAAGGAGATCACATGACTCTGGGACACTGCCACCGTTATAAATGTGAGTCAGTTGTCAAGCACCCAAATTTAAATTGTGCGACCATGGGGGATACAATGGTTATAAGTATGGAAAATGGTCGTAAGTCACTTTTTTCAGTGCCGTTGTAACTTCGAACGGTCACTAAAATGTTCTAAGTCGAGGACTACCTGTAGTGACCTAAGAAGGCTTCAAAAACCACTCCAAGATGACTGGAAGTGCAACATCTGCCTCTGTGATTGGCAGACAGTATAGATCCTTTGAGAGGCAGTTTGGTAGAGTAGTTAAGGCATCAGACTAAAAACTAGAAGACCATGAATTCTAGTCCTGCCTTAGTTCTAGTCCTGGTCACAAAGCCATCTGGGTGACCTTGGGCTATTCACTTTTTCTTAGCCCTAGGAAGGAAGCTATGGCAAATCACTTCTGAAAAACCTTGCCAAGAAAACTGAGAGATTTTCCAGTCTTTGAGAATCATACATGATTGGATGGAATCAATCAAATCATTTGGATTGTCCATACCTTACCATAAGCAATGAGATCTAGTTTTTGCCATCTATCCCCTGCATCCTAACCTGAAGCTCAAATCAACCATCTTAAAATGTTCAAATTTTTAGTGGGAGAGAGTTTTTTTAAAAAAGGAAAGGGGAGCCCAATTTTCTTGCAACTGTTGGTTGTCTTTTCTTGCAACTGTTGATACAAAAAGGTGTACCTGTGTAGATCATTTTTCATTACTGTTGGGCTACTTGACAATATGGGGCTGAGAAGTAGAAAGCAAAAAAATATCAGAAGGCACAGTTTAAAAACAACTGTCTGTTTTGTGAGCTAATGCAGGACTGTGCATAGACTGGGAAGTTATAGAGGAACAGGATTTTGGTTTGTATATGTTTGATAGGTGGATAATAGGCACCAGAATTGGATTGCAGCAGGCTGGTGAACCTCTAGAAGGCAGTATAAACATAAAAATTTATGCATCTCCTTGCCTCCATCTTGTGGTTTTCTGGAGTTCTGCAGTCCAGATCCGATAACTCTAAAAGATACATTTTAACATGCCTGAGAAAGATTTTTTGTGTGATATACTTGAATCAGACTGCTATTTTTCCTGGAGAAAATCCCCAAGCGATGAAGCAGCAGATGATCAATAGAATCTAAAGCTGCCTGGTTATATTGAGAGAAGCCATCTTGGCTGCAATCCCAGCATCATTTGCAAAGGCTGGTCAGCTGTCAGGTTTCATTTTTGGTTTTGTTTTGACAGTTGTTGGAAACATAATACCCAACCTCTCCCCACCTTAACTCTGCAGTGTCTTGGAGAGGAGTCACTATGGATAGATAGGTTTTGCTCTTTCTACTCTTTCAGTTCTTGTTTTGGTAATTCATGCTCTGTGGATAATGAGAGTTGAAAGCAGGAACAAAGAGAGACTGAATGCCCAGGGAACCCCCATTTTACAAAACAGCTTGAGGCTCCCATCTGTGCAGGTTGACGGAAGAGAGGTTTAACTTGATATTAATCTTCCCTTCCACAAGAATGGCAGATCAGAAGAGAGCATTTTTGTCTCAAATCTAGGGCTGGGGTTAATCTGACCATGTTCTTACCCCTTTGATGCTTGGGATTTTGTGCATGCCTAATCCAGGGATGTTTGCACGGTGTGGTAAAGTAAGTCACAATGGTAGCCTTAACAGTGCAATTAATGTTCCACCTGGTTTTTATGTCTGTCATATAAATGACAGACATCAAAAAGCAAAAAGAACCTCAATTGTGAGTTCCACAATCAGGCCATCATGGATATCATGTTGGTTTCTTTCTTTCTTTCTTTCTTTCTTTCTTTCTTTCTTTCTTTCTTTCTTTCTTTCTTTCTTTCTTTCTTTCTTTCTTTCTTTCTTTCTTTCTTTCTTTCTTTGTTTCTTTCTTTCTTTCTTTTTTGCCATGCCCTGTGGATACCCTTGGCCTAATCCAGTTCTACCCTTTTAAGCATATAATATGAACCCAACTGCTTTATCTACTGAGTACACATGTATATGTATGTATGTGCAATCACTAATTTTTTTGACAATGCAATTTCATCTTGATGAATCTGTAGCTTGGATCTCTTGCTGTATGAATTAACTCTGCAGGAGCTTTAATTTTTTTCAGCATAAATCCAGGAATTGTTATTTGAAGTAGAGTGATTTTGAATATTAGCCATCTCCACAAAGGGAAAAACTTCACTGGAAAGCCTTCCAACTACTTAATTCCTCAATAATCTTCAGGATATGTGTCACATAAATCTGTTGCTGTGCTCAGCTATTTTACTTCTTATTTTGTGTAGGTGATGGGGTTATAATCTATTTTGGATTTGTTTTATCTTCTTTGGCCTGTATAGAACTAATTCAAGAACTGGAAACCTAAGACGTGGTGTTTATTGCTTGATTCTTCCTATAGAATCTGCTGCTTTTCTAGTCTCCTAACCATATTGGATATTATGCTTGACTTTTCAGAGCCTCATCTGCAAGCCTTAATTCTGAAATCAACCCCAATATTTAGTAGCTCAACCTGCTAAAGACTATCCATGTGTTGGTTAAAACAGGGCCCTGTATCTGTTCCATAAAGACAGGAGGGAGGAAAGATGTTGGAAGCAAAGAAAGATTAATTAGTGTATGTGTAACAAGAAATATTCTGTTATTTTTGTTATTCTGCATAAAAGGCTGCTTTCAGTTCTACAACCTTGAGTTCTGCAATCTGGAACCCCATCTAGTTTAGTAGCTGTTCTCATGAGCAGTAATGATCAAATATCCTAGATATATTTAATGGCAGTATATTGCCCTTCCTGCAAGGATGAAACATTTCTGATTATTCATCCTGATTTATTTGCGGTGGATAATTTGAGTGCACCTATTTCCATCAAAATGTGATCAGAGGAAAAAGTCATCATGATTATTTCAGTAGTTCCCATCCCCATGCAGCAGTGCACATTGTATCTAGTCCTGTTCCATTAATTTTTTTTAGCTCTAAGAAAGTAATTTTTGACAGTCACTTTACTTCACAGGGGAGGCACAACTGAGACCATTAGAAGCAATGCTTAAGCCAATGCCAGCTTTAATTTGCTTCACCTGACATTCTAGACATTAAAAATATACAGCAGAGGAGAAAGGGGACAACGCAAGGAAACCAGAAGGGTGAATCGTTCTAGAAGCTAAACAATTCCATTCCCTTAATTATCCACGTAGAAAGATGGTTTAAAATGTTGTCCCATTCGTGGAAGCATGCAAATTTATATAAATTGTGTATCATGTGTTAAGATAAATGCAATGAAACTGTAGACAAATGTTTGTGTTGATTTTTCTTTTCTGCTGCATTTGTAAATGATGTATCGAACACAACCTGTGCCCAGTGTGATGAGAAATCTGCCAAAAGCCTTATTCCCCCAAAGCTCTTCATTTCTACAAGCAGGAAGACATCATCAACTCTATAGGCCCTTCATATTTATCTTCTCCTCTACCCCCAAAAGGCACGCAAGCTGCACGCAAAGCAGAAAAGGCAAGGGGAAACCCATCTAGCTTATCCTTTAATATTTCTCAGGGAACCGTGATTTATGGATAATGTCTCTGTGGAATTCATCCTTTAAAGAAAACCACTTTGCAGATCACCTCCCAGCCTAAAGATAAAACCCAAAGCTCTATTATTTTTGATCAAACAATGGAAATGTAATTTTCCTTCAGAATCCTGGTAAGAATCATTTGATCTAAATGGAAATGTAATGCTGCTTCCACCACCTAAGGAGTCAAACCCAAGTACTCATGATTAATTAGATTGCTGCTCCATCTACTCTTCTTTGGAAACAGGATGAATCATACAGAGACTGCCCCAAGAACAAATTACAGGATACCTATTTTTAGCTTTTGATTCACCACACTTAAATCTTGGTGGCAGACAGGTACCAAAAAGAATCCACCCTCATTGTTGGCAGATGAAACATCTAATGAAGTCATTGATGCAAAGAGTTGCACTCCACTGCCCTTCCAAACCCTATGTCATATCCCTTCAACATTGGTCAATTTTCTTTATTCAACCTGTATATGTCTAAATAACATTGAAACAAAAAGACATCATCTAAGGGGCAAGAGTACAAAGGGATAGGAAACTAAATCCTATGAGGAATGATGATGGGAGCTGGGCAAGTTTAGCCTCGAGAAAAGTTGATTGAGGGATGATATGATAGCACTTTTCAAGGATCTAAAACAGGGGTGTCAAACTCAAGGCCCAGGAGCTGGATCCGGCTCACGGGGTGCTTAGATCTGACCCATGGGGCTGCTCTAGAAACAGCAAAGGACCAGCCCGCAGTGCCTCTGCCAGCGAAAATGGAGCTCGGGAGGGCCACGCACAGCCCTCCCAGGATCTGTTTTCTGCCACGATGGCCTCCTGCCTGCCAGTGAAAATGGAGCTCGGGGCGGCCGTGCACGCCCCCCCCCAGCTCCATTTTCACTGGGATGGCGGCAGGAGGCCATCACGGTGGAAAATGGAACTCGGGAGCCCGTTTTAACTGGCAGAGCGCTCGGACCATCAGACACCCCCGACACGAGTGATGTCAAGCTGGCCACGCCTACCCTGGCCGTGCCCACCATGGCCCCTGAGGTCAAACACAACCCTGATGCGGCCCTCAATGAAATCAAGTTTGACATCTAAAATATATTTAAGTTACAAGGAGTTTCTGATTGAAAATCAGAAACAATTTGGTGAGAGTAGTAGAAAAGTGGAGCCACGGACATAGTTATCCCATTGAGTTCTTGATGCCCTTTGAGCTTGGTTATTTTCTTGCAAACAATTCATCACCAGGCTATTTTACATCAGTATGAGAGAGAGTGATGTTTGCTGGCTGTATACATGTAGCATCTTGCCCGTCCAGGCTTGATAGGGATGTGACTTCCCCCTTGATTTTTGATTTGATTATGTGCCATCAAGTTGTTTTCAACTTTGAAATTTGCCTGAATGCCAAAATTCCAGGAATTCCCTAGCATGTTTTGATTTGGCTTGATTTAAAATATTAACAGTTTCCCCGTTGAAACTATGGCTGCTCATGTGTCCAT
Organism: Thermophis baileyi; assembly: GCA_003457575.1. Lineage (NCBI taxonomy): Eukaryota > Metazoa > Chordata > Lepidosauria > Squamata > Dipsadidae > Thermophis > Thermophis baileyi. The sequence goes on from QLTV01001700.1 coordinate 3,350,402, forward strand.
TCCCATTTGATGGGTGTATTCAAACAGAAGCTGGGTTTTCTAAAAGAGGAGGAGAAATAAGAAGAGCAAGCATCATACCGTATAGTACCTTCTTTTTATTTTTGAGCAAATAAAGCTTCTGCTTTGTTTTGGAAAAGAAGTGAAAGTCCTGGATAGTCCTGAAAGCAAGATACAGGACATGGTTTCCAGTCATTCAAGCATTAAAGAGCTTTTGTGGTTCTGGTGGGAATCTGTAAAAGACAATTAAACAGGAGTGGCATCACTTGAGTGCTAATACCACTTTATAATGCCTTGGTAAGGCCACACTTGGAAGACTGCAGTCAGTTTTGGTCACCACTATGTAAAAAGGATGGTGAGGCTCTAGAAAGAGTGCAGAGAAGAGCAACAAAGATGATTAGGGGACTGGAGGCTAAAACATATGAAGAACGGTTGCAGGAACTGGGTATGTCTAGTTTAATTAAAAGAAGGACTAGGGGAGACATGATAGCAGTGTTCCAATATCTAAGTGGCTGCCACAAAGAAGAGGGGGTCAATGTATTCTTC
>QLTV01001700.1:3353968-3368092 GCA_003457575.1 Thermophis baileyi
ACGTGGCCACCACAGGTGCCCCTGACACAAGTGACATGCTGGCCACGCCCACCATGGCCATGCCCACCCCAGCCACATCCACCCGGCCCTCTGAGGTCAAACACAACCCTGATGCGGCCCTTAATGAAATCGAGTTTGATACCCCTGCCAAAGAGAAACAGAAAAATAGAAAGACCACAAGCTGGTAAACAAGCAGTGGGAGTGGGGCTGCTTTTATCTTCCTCCCCTCCCTCCCTTTTTTCCTATAATTCTTGCTGGCTTTCCCATTTGCTTTACTTTGCTTTCAGCAAATCTGAAGGGAGAAACTCAGTGAAAAGGTTGGCAAGAAGTTGCATGTCCAAAGCCAGCAGGCAGGTAAGTAACTGCTGTTGTGTAGGGGAGGACGCACAGGGTGTGGTGTGGATCCGGGAGACTCTACATGGGTGTGGCACAGGTTATAAAGGATGCACAGGGGTGTGCAAGGATTGCTGTGCAGATCAAGGATGGCATACATGCACATCAAGGGTGGGTTCTGGATTTTCTTACTGCCGGTTCACTCAGGGACGCGCCGCGCGGGGGGCGCATGCGTTGTGCACCGCACGGGCGGGTCGCAGGTGCACGCTGCATGGGTGGGTCGCTGGTGCACGCCGCGTGGGCGGGTTGCGGGTGCACGCCACGCAGGCAGGTCATGGGTGCATGTGCGCTTTGCGCGCGCACACACATGAGCAGTACGAAAAAAGACCTTCTGTGCATGTGCAGAAGCAAAAAACAAAATGGCGCCGCCTACGGTGCCGCCGAGAGAACCGGCTCAGGGGCATGGCAGGCCTGGGTCGCTGCCGGTTCCAGCGACTCAGGCTGCCATGTTACTAACGGTTCTATAGAACCGGTCCGAACCGGTAGGAACCCACCTCTGATGCACATCAAGGATGGCACATGTGATGCTGATCAAGGAGGATCCGTGGGGTGTGTGAGTGGCTGGTGTGGCATGAGCAAAGAGGGACTGGGGAGGTTGCACATTTGGGAGAGACTTGCCCAAACAACTTGTGACCTTCCCTGCCAGCTTCCCTGATACCTTGTAAGAAGCTTTCAGGAAGCACTGGAAATCAGGATCACATGATCACAGCTGACTGCAGCAGTGCAGCATTGAAGTGGATATAATTTCCTGAAATTTTATTCCTGCAGGAGTAATGAGTCCTGGCATTTTCTAAAGGAAAGAAAAGAGTTAAAGAAAAATAGAAAAGATACAAAGAGCCGCGGTGGCGCAGTGGTTAGAGTGCAGTACTGCAGGCTACTTCTGCTGATCACCGGCTGCCAGCAGTTTGGCAGATCGAATCTCACCGGCTCAAGGTTGACTCAGCCTTCCATCCTTCTGAGGTGGGTAAAATGAGGACCCAGATTGTTGGGGGCAATATGCTGACTCTGTAAACCGCTTAGAGAGGGCTGTAAAGCACCATGAAGCGGTATATAAGTCTAAGTGCTATTGCTATTGCTAAAATTGTTGGGGGCAATATGCTGACTCTGTAAACCGCTTAGAGAGGGCTGTAAAGCACTATGAAGTGGTATATAAATCTAAGTGCTATTGCTATTGCTAAAGCAGTATTTTCCGATATTCTTCATAGCAGTTATAAGTACAATTATATCTCAACCTTTTCTCTAAAGTTAGATCATAATACTCTTTCTATAATCATCAGAACCATAAATCACAGTTTTTTTATTTTTGTGCAAAAAAACGGTTTTCCAGGCACTAGTAAATGTACATAGTGTTTTTTTCGTTGATGAAGGAAATTAGCGTACAGCAAGATCTGTCATTTTCACCAACCATTTCTCCATGATAGATTGTGTACAATATAATAATCTTATCTTCACCTGTAAATTGATTATATCCAAAAGTATTTTAAAAAATGAGGCTTTTGTAAACCTTGTAACCAGGGGTGGGTTCCAGATTCAGGTACTGCCAGTTCGCTCAGGGATGCACCGTGCATGCGCGTGCGTCATGCGCATGCATAATACTTAAAAAAAGCTTCTGCACATGCGCAGAAGCAAAAAACAAGATGGCGCCACCTATGCCACCGCCGAGAGAACTGGCTCAGGGGCTGGCAGGCCTGGGTCGCTGCCGGTTCCAGCGACCCAAGCTGCCACGTTACGAACGGTTCTATAGAACCAGTCCAAACCGGTAGGAACCCACCTCTGCTTGTGACCATATAGGTTGCATTATAACTGTGAACGTGATTGAAATCCCTTAACTCCCAGCTGCTTGACCACAAATTAACTGCAGAAATCTCAGTTCTCTTGTCTTCTTACAAGGAGGTGCAAGTGGGTGCTCTCCAGTTCTCACCTTATCTGGAAAGACTACACTAGCCAGAATGCACCACCTGGCCACCAATCTGTACTGCAATGCTGTCCTCAATCCTTCAGGGATGTCCGATCAACCACAGATCCTCACCTGAACCTCAAAATGGCAAATTTAAAGATGCTTTCCCCTACCCCTTGTCATGTCAGAGTCCTAATCTAGGTGGGGAGAATGTTGGCCATTTATGAGAAAAAATGTAATGAAGAGCATGACTATGTAATTGAGATCAGACATATGTGTTCATGTGCAGTAAAAAGAAATAAGTTGATGCTTCTTGGTTTTTCTCCCCTTCCGTTACTTTATTCTTTAATATCTGTATAGAATCTTTTTGTAGTCAGTTCAAGATTCTGAAATTGCTGTAGAACAGTTGGGTAACCTAATAAATTAGTGTCTTTAATTGCTTTATATGATAGCACTGGAGCAGACTGAAGCCAAGAAACTAGGGTTTAATAATTTCATAGAATGTCTGGGGCTATCTCCATAATGTCAGGGTTTTATTGTACCAAACTGTCCTGAAAAGGTATCATTTTGAAAGTCAGAGAAATCATCAGGATTGTCAAAATTCACCAAAACTCAGATGTGTTCGGTAAAGAGAGTTCCACTAAACACACACACACACACACACACACACACACACACACACACACACACACACACACACACACACACACACACACACACACACCCCTCTTGGAAGATATACTCTTGTAAGCTACAAACGTATTTACACAGTACAGCAGATTTTTCCCCTTCTTACTGATGTATAAAAGATCAAGATTACTGCAATTTCCTCTAACAGCCATTCAGGATTATTTTGTTTTATTTATTTATTTAGTTTGTCAAACATGTACGAGATAACAGATGTAAGTATAAACATGGACATGAGCACATGAAATGAATATAAATAAATGGGGACAGAAGGACAGGGACGGTAGGCACGTTGGTGCGCTTATGCACGCCCCCTTACAGACCTCTTAGGAATGGTGTGAGGTCCACGGTAGACAGTTTAAGGTTAAAGCTATGGGGGTTTGAGGAAGTAACAACGGAGTCAGGTAGAGCATTCCAGGCATTGACCACTCTATTGCTGAAGTCGTATTTTCTGCAATCGAGTTTGGAGCGGTTTACCTTGAGTTTGTATCTATTGTTTGCCCGTGTATTATTGTGGTTGAAGCTGAAGTAGTCATAGGACATTGTAGCAGACAATTTTGTGTACTATGCTTAGGTCAGACCATAGGTGGCAAAGTTCGTCCAAGCCCAAAATTTCAAGCCTGGTGGCATAAGATATTCTATTGTGAGCATATAATGTATCCATGATAAATACTTATTGCATTTCTTATAATTGTTATTTACCTCACCATAAAAAAACAGTAATAATGACAAAGTTGTACACAATAAAATATTATTTAGGGTTTTTTTAAAAAATTAGCTTCTAAAAGGTCAATCCTAATTTAGTTTCATGTTAGTTCCATCTGCATTAGTTTGGTTTGAAGCTTTTAGTATTTAGTATTCTTGAACTTACAACTTTAACTTTCATGAAAATGGCATGACATTTGTAGATGTTTCATCCCCTGAGGGTCATCAGTCTTAACCAATTAGACAAAGACTCCATATTTTATGTATACTGAAAAAGAGGGTCATGTTCTCTATCCTTTCACCACTTTCAGTATAGAATAATTTTATTCTTTTGCTTATAAACTTAATGTTATTTATTTAAAATCACATGGGGTTTTTTTCCAGTCATTCTGCTCCCCCCCCTTTTTTTTGGGGGGGGGAAGAGCAGATGTGGCAAATGAGATCAGTGGGGTTTGCTTTCACACAGGCACACAAAAGATTCAGAAAAACAATATTGGAGGACTAGTTATTTCACAGGGTCAATTTCATACATTAATGTCAAGCACCAGGGAAATCAGGAAATCCAGGCAGTTCAAATGAGTACAAAGATTTATTGCAAGCTTAAACTCTCTATAAGAATCTGAACTACTAACAGTCAAGGGAAATTAGCAGGAGTTAAGAATAGAAAGGAATTCAAGATGGGCTGGATTTAGATCTCTTTGAACTCAAGACTGATGACAGGTTTGACCCCTCCCTTGGGCTCAGCCTGGTTATCTCCTACAATTACACTTGCACCATTATTTCTTCTCTACCCTACCATTCATCAACTAGTTCAGAGTTATTTAACTATTGTTAGGAAATTGACATTTTTCTATATATTTGTTTTGCCTTGTTGCCTATGTCTAAAGGCAGAAAAATGAACCAACTGTGTTTTGGAGTGAACACAATCTATGTATTAAGATAGTTCTGTTATTTGAAAACCTAGAAAACTGGTTTTATTAAATAACTCAAATTAAAAATGGAGAAGGCTATTACACAAGCATAACTATTCAGACCACAGTAAGAGTTCCTCCAGTAATCTTTTTGAGATGAATTTTTAATGGAAATTATTAATCTTTTGTTATGTATTGAGATCAGCAACATTCAACCAGTCAGGAATCCAGGCATGTATGGTTAGGTTCCAAGGATCATTTCCTGCTCCAAGAATTCTGATAGCAACACAGTTCCTGCTTGAATCACTTCTTTGCTGAAGGTAAGGAATCACTAGGTGAATCTGTCCTCCATAAAGCTCTGAACAGCTGCAGCTAAAGTCAATTAAGCTGATTCCATTGTGTAAATCTTGGCATTAGCAGAGCCAGTGTAACTATCTTTCAAAATTCAATTAACAGCTTTCTGTTTCCCCAATGGCTTGAGGTAACATAAAAAATGGGTCTTCTGCAACCCCTTTTTCTTTCAATCTAAACAATGGGCACCTTCCTCTTATAATTAAGCAACTTGGAAGCCTCCTGGGAGGAAAAAAAAATGAGGCACTACTTAAATTCCCCGGAGAAATCAGTGTGAAGGTGCTTAATATGATCTGTCCTATCTCTTTTAAAATGTTAAAAGTTTAGTGGAACTATTATGGATCGAAACAAAAAAGAAAGATTGTCTTGGGCCAGTTGGTGAAACGATTGATTTACAGCGTTATTACTAAAATAACATTGCAATGATTTCAGAAGGAGTCCTCCATTTGCAGGCTTTTCCCCAGAAAGAACAGAGTGAGTGCAATGGAGCCTTGTTTGGAATATGTCTTGTATTTTGTTTTTAGCAAGCCTGAACATTATATAAACGACTTTATTTTCTTTGCCTTCATTTTTAGTAATCCTGGAATCTATCATGGAGGGTTGTCACGCACAATGACTTTGGGGCTATAGAGTGCCTTCAAGTCAGTTGTTTAATCCAGGCAACTGCCTGGACAAGTCCCTGCAGCTTTCTTGGCAAGGTTTTTCAGAAGTCGTTTGCCACTGCCTGCTTCCTAGGACTGAAAGAAAATGACTAGCCAAAGGTCCCCTGTTGGCTTTCTGCCTACAGCAAGACTAGAATTCATTGTCTCCTGGTTCTAGCCTGATGTCTTAACCACTATATCAAGCTGGCACTTATACATGGCATAAACCAGTGGGGGGGATTCAGCTGGTTCACACCGGTTCAGGCGAACCGGTTGTTAAATTACCCACCTCCTGCTATCTTGGGCACTGCACTGTGCTGCACTGCAATGGAGAAACGGGCAACAGAGTGGCCAGTGCGAGGGAAGGAGAAGGCAGCTTTCCCTCTTTCTTCTCCCTGCTCCTCCTCCTTCCCTCGTGCCGGCTACTCCATTGCCGTTTCTCCATTGTAGTGCAGTGCAGTGCAGCGCCCAGGATCCACTTTGATAGCGGGGTGGTGGTGGTAATTTAACAACCAGTTTACCCAGGGTCAGGTTGGCTGTCACGAGAGGCTTGTCCCGCATGTGCAGTGGAGCTGGAGGACGGGATGGGCCAGGCCTCCCACAACAGCCAACCTGACACTGGGCGAACCGGTTGTTAAATTATTTGAATCCCACCACTGGCATAAACATAAGGAAAGGCACAGAAATATAAAGCAGGTAAACCAGAGCCTGATGTCCCTGGAGACAAATACCAGACTATTATATTTTCTTTGGTGTGAAGGGCACAATAAACGTTATTGTTTATGGTATGTTAGTATTGTAATTAAGAGATGACCTTGGGCCAGTCAATTTCTCTAGGAAGGAGGCAATGATAAACCAGTTCTGAAAAACCTTGTAAGAAAACTGCAGGGACTTATCCAGGAGTCTCCGAGAACATTGAACAACAAAGATTTTGATTTTGCTTCTTGAAAACTTTTGGGTGTATAAGATATACCCAAAAGTTTTCAAGAAGCAAAATCAAAATCTTATAGATTTTTGGATCCTAATCATGAAAATAACTTATAATTTAACCTATCATGTACCATGCTATAGAAATCTGTTTTTGCAATGTATATTTAGTACCTCTTGGCTATGCTCCACACATGAAAGAAACATAAAAAAACATGGAACCACTGTTGAAGCACATCCACTACACCAAGTACAACTATAATATCTGTGGAAAATTAAAAGTAGTAGCTTTTCTGCTTGAAATACAGCTTGGATATACCAAGTAGTGCTGTTACATATGTGAATGGGACAGCCATGCAAAGGAGTCACATTACATTAAAAAGAAATGTCCATTCTGAAAGAATTTGATTCCAGGACAGAAAAACATGACAGCATGGCACATGTTGTTGACCCGACAAAGATATTTTTGCTGTTTTACATAAAACTCAGACTGATGAAAACTTTTGTGGAAGCAATGAACAAGGAAGGTGAAGGTTTTCATTATCTGAGATAGAAGTTTCCAAGAAAAACTGATGCCAAGATTAAGGAAGGCATTTTTGTCAGTCCACAGATCAGATAAGTCATTAATGACTAGTGGTTCAAAGATCTGTTAGTAGGACCAAAGAAAATTGTCTGAAAAACATTCAAGGATGTCATCGAGAATTTTCTTGGCAACTACAGAGCACCAAACTACATTCATGGTGAAAAGCTCAGTGGTCACTGTACTTGTGCATGCCAAGGCTCACCAAACACTTTGTTTTGTTATTTAAGCAGGTATTTCCCCCCCCCCCACAATATTATTTATTGGCTTCATGAACAAATTCAATAAAATCCATTGACTTGAATTGAAACTATGCCACACACAGGTTAGGCAACAGCATCTAGTGGACCTTGGTTGGTCAAGTAGGGTCACTACAGCTTAGCATGGGAGACCACTAGTGATTTAAGTGGTACAAGCTAGACAGTGAAGTTGACAAAACATCCAGGAAGAAGGCAATTGCAATCCATTTCCATATTACTGCCAAGAAAACTAAATGAATATATCCAAAAAATCACCAGAAATTTTGCTCATCTTCAAAGGAGAATGTCTACTTTTGGTCCATACACCTGAATGTATTTCTACAGTACAGACTAAGCTTATTAACTTCCATACACACTGTGACATCAGGTTTTCACATTGCAATTTTGACATCATACTTAGGTCTTTTTCTTCCACTTCCAAAGAATTAAAAATGTTACAATCCCAAAGAGAAAGAACATACAGTCTTTTGTCTTTGAAGAGCCACACTTTGAGTGCTCTGCTAGGGACCACGTTAAAAAAATAGATGTGGCTAAGAAACTGGAGTGGCTGGGTTAGGACAATTTTATCTCTTTTCCTCCATGCAGCAACAATCATTAATTAGTGCATCCATTCATAATGGCCAATTCCTTATCAAGCAAGGGAGCATATAAAATAAAGGCTGCCGTCAGTATTCAATTGGTATATTCTGCAAAGTTTGATTCCTGGCAGGTCATTTTAATAAATGCAAACATAACTATAAATATTTATAGAATGCAAATGTATCTGAGACAGATTTGAAAAATGGAAGCTTTTGATGAAAGAAAATTTAGCTGCTTCTAAAATGCTTCAATCTGTAATTATGAGAGACTGGCAATTGCTTTTTTTTTTTTTAAAGATTGGGGTCATATAGGTCGTGTTATTTTTTAAATATAAATAAAAAAAAATGGAAAATTTTTTTTTTTTTTTTTCAAAGATTGGGGTCATATAGGTCGTGTTATGGACATATACAGCATATTTATTTGGCAGGTTGCTGATATCAATCCTATCTCTTTGATGAGTTTAGTGAAATGATACATATTTTTAAAAGAGTGGTTTTTTAATACACTTTTTGTATTTTTAGGCATGTAATTTAAAAAAAAACAGGTGTGCAGATAAAACTTTATATGTCTTCAGTTGCTTAAAGATTTAGAGGGGCCATTTGTATTTAGTCTCCATGAATATTTGGCAACAGAGCTTATCAGAGTATGTAAAAGTACACTTAGATATCTGGTCTGTAAAAATCCAGACAATTATTACATAGAAACAAAAAAATTAGATAGCTTCCATTTCACCATCTTTTTGCAGGTCAGTGAGCTTGCTATCTATCCAAGTGGACATCTTAAAGTTTTCTCATATTTTTGTTCCTCAACATGATGTTTTTTCTAAAGTATCTGATACTTTCAGACCACTGACTATTTTCTATTGGTCAGTTTCAGTCCCACGTAGCTTGAACCCCTTGATTTTTCTTCTACCTTCTGAAAATATGGTCAATAAATCTCTTGGTCATGCCTTTCCTAGCTACGGTAAGTTAGTTCAATGGAATTCTTGGTGCTTTCTGAACTCAACTAGGTAACATCATCAGTGCTGGTGAATATTGGGGTTTGCTCCACTCACTAAGCTAAGAAGGAAACAAAAATACCAGAACGTATCTTCTCCAGCAAACAATACCTAAACAAACAGTGATGAACACCACACAGTCTAACAGAAAACAATACTCTAATCAAGGAATTACCAAGAAGAGGACCCCTCCAACACTGACAAGGTAAGCTATTGTATATAAATAGGGAGCAAACCACACACCACTAGCACTGATGATGTGACCTAGTCAGGCAATGAAACATCTGCAAGCAAATAACCATGCTCAGAGAGTACCAAGGACTCCACAGTTCAACCCTGAGCTATATATTATAAGCTATATACTCTCTTCTACTGTAAGTTAGTTCAGCAGATACTGGTGTAGCTGAAGTCTTCTGTTAGCACCATGGCTTACCCTCTTGAGGACGTAATGATCTAATTTACATTGGTAATATCCAACTCCTCCTTTATGTAGATGGTTTGTAAACACTCTTATAATGGTATCATTTTTTAATATTGTTTCTTACTGATTTTAATGTTAAGGCAGATGTTTTCAATAAGACTTCTATTGAATTCTTTACAGGCATATTGCTTTATTACATATTAAGTATTTCCACCTTCCTCTTTTCTGGGTCTATTTCTTTTGAGTAAATGATGGCCTTTACATTTCATGCTCCAATCTTTTTGCAGCTTTCAAGTGACAGTGGCATCTTGACAAGACTTTAGCAAGGGATTCTGTCATGAATTCAGCTCCTTTTAGAGGGCACCCAGCCAGGGGTGGGTTCTGGATCCTTTTGCTGCCGGTTCGCTCAGGGTCGCGCCTTGCGCGTGCGCCCGCAGCAATAAAAAAAATAGCATGCACAGAAGCAAAATCCAAGATGGCGGCGCCCACGGAGACACCGACAGAACCGGCTCTGTGACATCATCGCCGAGTTACTAACGGTTCTAAAGAACCGGATAGAACCAGTAGGAACCCACCTCTGCACCCAGCTCCATGTGGCCACCAGATGTTTGTGCGATGGCAAATTGGCAGGTTAAATATAACACTGAAAAATTAGCTTGTTAACTTAGTTAACTCAAGTCACTCTCTGAAATATAAACACCAAATGAATCACAGCATTTCCTGGAAATCACATGGGGAATCTGCTCACTGTTCATTCTTGTTACCTTATGCCATTTTGAGTAAAGCCACACCAGAAAGCTTCCTATTTTCATGGGACTGTTGGTTTTCATTGACTCTTGGGAAGGATAGAAAATCAAACGCCATGTGTGCTTTAATTTAAAACATAATTACAATTTGACAAGAATGGCCACTGCAGCATCAACAACTCTCTCTCTCCCCCTCCTACTCTCATAAAGGAAACAAAAGGAAGCTTCAGTGCCTTAAATGTAATTTTCAGCAAAGGGAAAACATCAGTCTTTGATAACATGTTTGTCAAATCCACATGAAACATCGCAAAGAATAGATTGCATTTCCAGCATAGGTTCAGTTGTGTTTGCGGTGCCAACTTTAGAAGAAAAAACACCTGAAAATTATAACATGATTCTGATCCTCACTTTTGTTTTGAAACCAATGTTCCCTTTTATAACCATCCTATTATGGCACATAAAACTCATAAATGTTTGGACATTCTTCAGAAAGTTTATCGTTACGTACTACTTTTGATCTTCAAGTGGAGAGTGAGTGAATGCAGCTCTTACTGAATTTTGTAAGCCTTCTGTGACTGTTTAGATTGTTCTCTTTCTCATAATCCAAGCAAAGAAAAAGATGAAAGAAGGGAATATGAGAAAGACAGAAAGATGGGAAAGGTGAAGGTTTTTACCACTTTCTTTAGATCTGCCTATTACCTTCATCCCTACTCATACCTAGCATGCATTTCCTAACCGAAACTAACAGGTTTTTTATTATGTATTCATTAACTGATACGTTTATCTTGAAAATGAAGCTATTAAATGTGGCTCACCAAAGCATTTAAATATATATGTTGTTTTTAATATCATCATGACAACATTATTAGCTGTGTTTACATACCTAGATGTAGATAGATAGATAGATACATATAACCTCTGCATCTATTCATACGTGCTTAATAAACTGCCAGGTTTAATTTTCTAAATCTTAAGAAGAGATTTGCTGATCTTATTTCTGAAGGGAACTAATTCCACAGAAGAAATCTCTGGCAGAGAATGCTTGCTTTCAAGTTCCTCCCAGCTGCCCAGGAGAATTCAGACCTTTACAGACAAATATTTCATATTCTTGTTTTTGATCTACAACGAAAAGCATAACCCTATTTTTAATGTATTTAAAAGCTCAAAGCAACAATACCTTCCCCGCGGCTGATTTTTCCACAGCTATTTTATTCAGGACAACTATTCAGTAGGAAATTAGACTAACTATTTTCTGCAGATTTAATGTGTAAATTTAAACAATAATTTTATATAATAACAAGCTACAAAAATGGCACAAGGGAGGAGAAAAATGATCAAATTATTAATGGAAATGCCACCAAATTGCTCAGTGAAATTGTTCATTCTCTTATTCATCAGAGGTACTCACTGGCATATTCCTATTATTAATTGTCCTCTCTCCTGCTGCAGTTTAATGATAGGATACCTAATTCTGGATTTGGAGCAAATGTAATTTGATGCAGCTTTCTATTCTTCCTCCTGCTTTTTGGGTATGTCCTATGTGCCCAGGTATAAAATACATATGGAATCTTGAGAGCTGTTTCATATCTTTCATTGATCCAATGTAGTCAATTCAAGATTTCAATCAGAATAGAGCTGGAAGGGACTTTGGAGGTCTTCTAGTCCAACCAAGCTGAAGCAGGAGACCCTATACAATTTAAGACTAGTGGCTTGTCCAGTCTCTTCTTAAAAACCTCCAGTGATGAAGCACCCACAACTTCTGAAGGCAAGCTGTTCCACTAGTTAATTGTTCTCACTGCTAGGAAGTTTCTACTTAATTCCAGGTAGTTTCCATCTATGGTATTTTGTCTTGCCTTCTTGTATTTTGGAAAACAAGTTGACCCCCTTTTCTTTGTGGCAAGCCCTCAAATACTGGAATAGTGCTATCATGTCACCCCCTAGTCCTTCTTCTTTTCTCTGGATTAGCCATACCCAGTTCCTGCACCCATTCCTGCAAAATTTGCTACATTGACTGGCAGTAGGTCTGCAGAGTTTCAGCCAGAAGACTCTGCCAATGATAATTCAACTTCGAAACTGGGTCTCCCATACATAAAGCAAATTATCTATTCCTGAGCAATTATATTTTGCTAAACGGTGTCATGGCTTTAGAGGATCATGTGGATTATGTATCCCCATATTACACTTTTATTGTTTCCATTTTTCTGTAATCTCCCCACATTGGAATCTGATTTTGCAATGGCTGGAAACAGGTTACTTCCTTTTTTTCATATGTATTTTTTTGAAAATACACTGTAGGTAGAGAAAAATATGTTATTGCATCCTAAAGCTTTCATTGGGGAACTAATATGACTCAATGTCATTTCCTCATCAGAAAACGTCAAGTAAATAATTTTAGACAGGATGGCAAATCTCTATTTTCAAAGTGACTACTACTTCATTTACCACTGCAGTGGCAATTTCAACACATCCCTCCCCCACCTGCTAGAAGACAGACAATCTAGCTTCAGTAGTAGTTTTTATCCCCCAGAAGAAGATCATTTGTAAAGATATTTGGATGGGGGGAAAATCCAAATGGCACTTGTACTCCATTTACGGCTCCCTTGACTAGCATACACAGAGCACAGCACAGCTATGAGTCTGTTCTCATTATACTTCCAAATAATTGTGTCCAAATGATTTGAAAAGCTTGTGCAGTATAATGATTAATTCCATTTATTTCTGTACATGACTGCAGCAAAATGACAACACAGTTAGTATTGTAGCTTGCCTTTCTTGATTTCAAATGAGATTGGCAAAAATAAGAGGTAGTTTTCAGAATCATTCTTACATCAATGTTCAAATGTCCTTATTGCAAAGAAGACCATAACAGTAGATCCATCCATCCATACATACATACATCCACCTTCCTACCTACCTACATATTATTATATCATACATCCATATATGTATACGATATATACACATCATACATGCTATACATACATATAGTAAAACACTAAAAAAAAAAAGGTAAGAAGCCTTTACAGTTTGACAGCCAACAGCAACTTTATTGATTAAGTTTAACTTCAGTGCAAAAGGTATGGAGCTGGTGTTCAACACTACAGAGTTCATTTTGTCATTTTGATGAATACTTCGCTTTCCATTGATGTCATTCAGCATTCCCTCAAATATTTATTGATTGATTCATTCAATTCATGTGGCTGCCCATCTCAACAAAAGACTCTGGGTGGGGAATAATCTGCCAAATTGATTGAAATGCTTCTGTTTGCTACAGTGGGGGAGAAAAAAGCTTTGACATTTTGCATTGATTTAAGTAATTCTGATACAGCCAGATGTCAGAATTGCAAGAGGCTCCTGCTGAGTGCCAAAGCTTCTCTGCCTTAGAGAGTATGTCAATCTCAGATGCCTTCTCTCCAACTGACACCATCTGGAGGAGAGCTGAACAAAGGTGGCTGCACAAAATGCCTGTGTCATATCACGAAGCCTTATCTGATTATCAGAGGCCATCTCAATACAGCGAGGACTAGCGAGTCATGCTATACTTGATTGTGAAGGGAATAACCATGTCACGTTGTGTACTTCTTCTTTGTCTCTCTATTGTTTCCCAAGGGAAAGAGAGAAGGAAAACCAGACTTCTAAGATACTCAAAATGTAATTTATAGAGTTAACAGAGTAACATAACCTGCATGCCCAGGACATACATGCAAACAGGGGCTGAAACAGAAATTTTCATGGACTGTTCAAGAATGACTAATTGAAATAGAGCTTTTTCTCTGGTTACATTCATGGAGTGCCTTTCCCAGAAAGATTTGACTGATACCCACATTGGCATCATTTTGGTGCTAGGTGAAAACTGCTCAAGTGTCTCAGGCATTTTAATTTTTAATTTAATTTATTTTTTATTGTTTTTTAAATATATTTGAATGAGTAGGTATATGATTACTAATTTCTTTTGCAGTGTGCTTCTTGCGATTGATTGATTGATTGATTTATTCATTCATTCATTTATTTATTTATTTTTTTTCATTT
>QLTV01001700.1:3378514-3390302 GCA_003457575.1 Thermophis baileyi
TGAAGGAAGGAGGGAAGGAAGGGAGGGGAAGTAAGAGGGAGGAAGGAAGGAAGAGCTGGTAGATACAAATGTGTTTTTAAGGCATTCTTTTCTCTAAAGTTTTCATTACATTACCAATTTCTGTTATTTAAAATTGTTCCATGAATCAAAACATGTATACAATTACTTCAAATAAAAATATGTTCGTAATTCTGTGCATATGCAGGAGCAGACTTAGTTAACTCAGCTGGGTTAATTTCTTAACAAGGTGCATAGCACTGAACTGTTGCTCTAGAATTCTCCACTTTCCTTCATCAATATCATAAAATAATATCTCCTTCATTGTGGTAAGCATTGTAGCAATTGTAATCCTTAAGGAAGCATCATAAATAGAAAATATTTTCATATTTTCTGATTTATTTTCTTCAAAGAACATGCATTCAAGCCAGATATAATCAAAGGACTGGTTTACACAACCTGTCAAGACTTGTTGCAATGTACTTGATTGGACTTCACATTTGATATGAATGCTGCCAGTTATGGTTTGTAATTTATAATTTAGCATTATTTGTGAAGACCTCAATGAATGTTAAACAACCCCCTGCTAATTAATAGAATACAAGAGCCAGGTCAAAGATGTTTTGCTTTTTAATTCAAAATATAATGCACAGATTATCATGCCATTTTGATCTTCTGGATGTTTGGAGAATAACATTCAGTCTCTTGCAATTGGCCATCATACCAAACATCTGGAGGATATCAGATTCCCAGTCATTTTGTAACTGTCCTAAATTTATGAACCTGACATTGACTTTTCCCCCTTTTCATTAAAATGAAAACTTACCCTGTTGGAATAAACTGAGTGGAACAGAATGGGATTTTTTTTCCCCTGCTGAGAAGCACAATATCCCATTTTAACATACTGTGCCTTTCCTTCCATAGTTTTCTAAGCTGTTGATCAAATTGGTTTTATTTCCTTACCAGGGTGGAACATATGTTTATTTCTTTACTAGGGCAGAATATAATTTAAATTTTAAAAGAAACTTTATTTCCTAGCCATGGTGTTTGCTGTTATTGCTGCTATTATTATTTTTACATATAGATATAAATTTCTCTACACTCAAGAAAAAATGCTTAGCGTCTTTAGATCTATGTAAAAATACATACATACATACATACATACATACATACATACATACATACATACATACATAAGACAATTCCTGCACCTGCTAGGTTTATGTCATCAGTGTAGAGTTGTTACTGTCCTCAATTATTATTTGAATGAACATATAAAATACCTCAGTTTACAACTGGAATAACTATCAATCTACTAGGAGATACTTGCTTATTTATTAGGATTTCCTCTCTCCCCCCCTCCCTGCCCCCACTCCTTAGCAAAGATTAGAGTAGAGGTATCTATAGGAATGGTTGACAAGGAGGGAAGTGATGAAGCTTTTCATGACCTCCATTTCTTATATATTTGAGTGCATCGTAAGTATTAAAGAATGGAACTTGTACCATGAGATATTTTGTGGTTCTGGCAGCACTGTGGTTAGTTGCAGGCACCTGTGGGTTGGAGTAGATTGATTGCAAAGTTTCCTCCAGTTTCAGATAACCGGTTATTCTAATTTCAACTGCAAATGCCTATTTAATTATTGTTATTCTTATATAAGCAAAGATGTCCACTTCCAAAAAAATTAAACACATAAAGCATGTTATGTATAGTAAAGCTATTGTTCAAATTAGATTGTAGGATGCAGCAAAAAAATATGGATCTGAATATGTGGGAAGACTCAAATAGCTGGAATTGTCAGAGAAAAATGGAGTGAATGATTCCAAGTTTTACATAAATGGCAGAAAATAACAACAGTTGATGAATCTGTATACTTTGTAGATGGTTTACTGATGATAGGGACACTAATAAAGGTGGCAGAAAAGTAGCAGATAATGTGTGGGTATTTGTGAAGAATGAATGTTTACTGAAAGGAGTGAAAATTATTGGGTACTAATTGTGCTTCTTTTCACTTTGTTATATGCTTTGCGAAGCATAGACATAAGTTGAATGCAATGGGAAAGGGTTACTTAAGACGTGTGTGTGGTAAACAAGTAGAGATAAGGCCAAGAATAATGTGTGATGAATGGAGGTAGGCAGAATATAAAAATGATTGACAAAATGACAGAAGTATAATGAGGTGTGTACGCAGAATGTCTTAGAATCCTTTTGTAAAACAAATATATGAAGGAAATATGAGTGAATAGAGCAGGGGTGTCAACTCGCGGCATCACATGATGTATCTCCCCTTCCCTAAACTGGGTATGGGCATGGCCAGCGCATGACACATCCAGCCCACGGGCTGCGAGTTTGAGAGCCCTGGAATAGAGGGTTTGGAAGACCAAGAATCCTGTGACTGGGTAGAATTTATAAGATCTTGAAAAAGAAAATGAATTGTTTTAAGAAGGCAATGTATAATCAGTTTATGAACATGGTGGAGGCAAGGATAATTTTCAGGGATAGAAAAATATGGTGAATGATGCTGGTTCTATTTCTAATCATCTCAAGCTGGATGGAGCACCTGTAGAAGAGTAGACCTTTTGATCTTCCAGAACTATGCTGGAGAAATGATTTTAAGAGTGGAGTAATGGCTCAAGAGAAGAAAAGTCTATATCTTAAAACATAGTGATGAAAGTTCAAGTAATCAACACAACACAACCAAAGAAGGCTGCAAGCAAAGATCTGATCAGAAGGAACTCTAAGAAGTTATCTTTGAAACAACTAATAAACAACTGATAAAACAATAACAGAAAAAGTCTGTTGTGAGACATGTGCTACACAGACAATATGCAAATAATGCTTCTACATTGTAAACCGCCCAGAGTAAAGCGCTGTGGGGTGGTATATAAGCCGAAATGTTATTGCTATGGTTTTTCTGGTTGCAGGTTCAGATCATTAGATTTAAGAAGGAAATTCAGAACTTATATAAGTTTGAAAGTCCTCTTTAATAAGTAACTAAATATCTGGCAGTGTGCAGAAGCAATGAAGACAGTGGAAATAACTTCGTTCAGAGAAATAATTTAAATAAGAACCTTGAAAAGAGAAAGATCACAAAGAAAATGTAAAGACATTGTCTAAAAAGACAAGGACTTTGGCCAGTTGGCATTGCTGTGCTAAAGATGTTCACTTTGTTTTTTCTATCCCATTTTATTTCATTGTATTATTAGCATCATTATTTCAGGAAAGTCCTAAGACAAACTATTGCTACAACTGATAAATGAGCACACATGAAGACAGCAATTTAGGAAAACATTTAAATGTTATTACTGTATAAGTTATTTATGCCAGGAGTTCTCAAACTGTATGGTTATTGGAATCTCTAAAATGATAAATGATAAAAGAATGTTTGTGATTTACATAAATAATCACCAGGATGAGAATTAGGCAAAAAATAAATATACATTTATTCAAAGTAAATTCAAGGTACTGGTTATGTTTTATAAAGCACTTCATGGCACAAATCTTGCTCATTTGTGAAAATATTTGTCTCCAGTTACTTTGTCTCCAGTTTGCACATTTGCAACTTCCAGTTAAAGGTAAAGGTAAAGGTTCCCTTCGCACATATGTGCTAGTCGTTCCTGACTCTAGGGGGCGGCGCTCATCTCCGTTTCTAAGCCGAAGAGCCAGTGCTGTCTGATGACGATTCCATGGTCATGTGGCCAGCATGACTAAATGCTGAAGGCGCACGGAACGCTGTTACCTTCCCACCAAGGTGGTCCCTATTTTTCTACTTGCATTTTTACATGCTTTCGAACTGCTAGGTTGGCAGAAGCTGGGACAAGTAACGGGAGCTCACTCCGTTATGCAGCGCTAGGGATTCGAACCGCCGAACTGCCAACCTTTCTGATCGACAAGCTCAGCGTCTTAGCCACTGAGCCACCGTGACCCCTTACAGTTACTTCTGCCTATTTGATAATATCTTAGAGAGTAGACGTGCTTCAGGTCCCACCACTTAAGCAATGTCATATGGTGGAACCCAGGGAACATGCCTTCTTTGTAACTAGATATGCCGTATAGAAAAGCATCCCTTCCCCCAGATTCAGATGGCCCAACATATCCTTTCAGAAGGATATTAAGACTTGGCTTTCTCAAACACCCTCGCCCCAAGCATTGCATTTCAAGGCATTTTGCCTATCTGTTATTGCCCTCATATGTGATATGTTTGAACCTGTATGCTGCCCAGAGTCGCTGTGTAGGTGAGAAGGGCGGCAAAATAAATAAATAAATAAATAAACAAACAAACAAACAAACAAACAAACAAACAAATATGTTTTATGACTTTTAATTGGGGGGGGGGCGTAATGAAGTGTTTTTATTTATGTACAGCATCCTGAATTGCATGTCAACTGGGTGGCTATACAAATTGTTTTCATAAATAAAAAAAATACTTTTAATAATTAAATGTTAATGTATAAGTCCCAAGAAGTGACTTTTTCTGAGACAGATAACCACAAGAGAGAGAGGGGGAAGGAGGCAGGGAGAGAGGGAGAATGAGAATGAGAATGAGAATGAGGAGTCCTTGGTGCTCTTTGAGTTTGGTTGTTTTTTTGCAGATGTTTCAGTACCCCACCCCACTAGGTGATATCTTCAGTACTTAAATAAAATAGTTATATATTTTATATACTTATACATATATAATTGTATGAATATTTTATAATATATAAAATATATCAAAACATTGCAGTACCACAATTGTTCTCCAGGTTTTATGCAGTGAGCTGCAAAACATGGAAAGCAAATTTTCACAGCATTCCAATTCTACCTGTGCACGGCTGGTCAGAGTGTATTTTTAAAAGAATACAAATTGTAGGAAACCCAAAGAGGTTTCCAACTATTCTTTGAGAATTCCTGATTTATGCAGTTAAATCGTTCTTGGGATTGTTTACATTAGAGCTTCACAGCCAAAGTTACGGATCGGTGCTTAATTTTAATTTTAGAAATCATTTCTGGCATAGGCATAAGAACTATGGCAGTGAAACTATAAAAGATGCAACCAATTTGTGCATATGTGCACTTATGTATCTATAAAATACCGTATGGAATAGCCATAATGAATTTTATCTTTAGACAGTGTCATACTGCAAAGTTTTACTGGCGCTTTGATGCTTTGCTTTTACCCCCCAGAAGCTTTTTCCTTTGTAGCATTTGTAATGTTACAAGTTATCTTGACTTTTAACATCTAAAGAATTCCCGATGACACTCATAGCTCATATTACTGATTACAATATCTCATCATGGAATAGTCCATCCTAAAAAATTACTCTGAATTTGTTTATTGTCCTTGGTTCATGAGAAATAAAGTTTATTGTGCACAGATGCATTGGCAACAGTAGGAAAAACATTCAGATCCTGATTAGGTTAAACTGCAGAAAAGAAACAATATTTTTTACATGAATTTAAGATGATGTATGCTTTGATCATGATGCATGTTAAACATTTGAAACAACTTAATGTAAACTGATGCCGTTAAACAAAGAATATAAGAAAGATAATATGCTTTAAAGACTTTGCAATAATATTAGCAAAACACAAAACAAAACAAAAACGTGCAGTAAATAAAAAAGAAAATATATATTTCTATTCTGATGAATGGTAAGAAATAATTGTTATTATTTATAGATACAATAGCTGCACGGAGTGTTATTTTTGTTGCAAAAATGGGATATGGCGTATAAAAAATATACAGAGGTCTTCACCTCCTTTGGTTTTATTTTGGTTCATTTTGTTTTTACAATTACAGATGGAATAGAATTATGTTCAGTTTATATCTTGATAAAAATTTACCCAAATCCTCAAATCTCTACATTAATAGAATAGAAAGAAAATAACTGTTATGCAAGAACATGGAACCAGCAAATTCATCTTTTCCAGGGAGAGAGCTTTGACAGCTTAGCTGTTAAAAGACTGCATTTGTATCCTGTAGATTTTACAATCTTTCTGGTGCTTTTATAGAATTGTCTGGCTTCTCCTATTTAAGATGTGTGAATCCTCTTATGTTGGGAATAGTTATATCTTTTGATATGACTGTTGTAAAATCATAAAAAACTGGTAAATTTCAAAATGGGTTGTAAAAATATTTGAGAATTTAAAATTTGAAGTAAGGCAAGAAGCCAGGCTAAGAAATTTTAGCAGTGGAAAGTTTTAGCAGTGAAAAGTGGGAATGTAAAACCTTCTTTTGATAGTATCTACTCATTTCCAATACACATGTTAATTGGGTTAAGTAACTAATTGAATACCTTAGTTGTATGAGTTTCTTTCTGCTGTTCCAAGTCATCAGAAAATTTCAATTACACCTTTTTTTTAAAAAAAAAAAACACCTTAAAATTAGCATAAAAACAACAACTAGCAACAACTTAATTGATGAAGGTGTCCAGGAGTTCAGGGGCATCTGTGGAAGGGTTGGTCAAAAAGGGTTTTCAAAGTCAATATACAAATCTTCTAAATAAATAAATAAATATGGCATCCACCCATGAAATCAAGGCCCCACCCATTTTCAATCACAAGGTCATTGCTACCATCTTGACTATTTTTTACTTCCTGCAGCCATCCTGTAGGGGTTTATTCTATCCTTGATTGGAATCCGTACTTCAAGTCTCAGTTGGTTCACATAAAAAATAAAGGAGGACCAACTATTTTGAAGAACTAACATACCATGCTACCAGGGGTGAAATCCAGCAGGTTCTGATAGGTTCTGGAGAACCGGTAATGGAAATTTTGAGTAGTTCGAAGAACCGGTAGTGGAAATTTTGAGTAGTTCGGAGAACCGGCAAATGCCACCTATGGCTGGCCCCAGAGTGGGGTGGGAATGGAGATTTTACAGTATCCTTCCCCTGGAGTGGGGTGGGAATGGAGATTTTGCAGTATCCTTCCCCTGCCACGGCCACCAAGCCATGCCCACTAAGCCACACCACGCCCACCAAGCCACGCCCACAGAACCGGTAGTAAAAAAAATTGGATTTCACCACTGCATGCTACTACACACTTACATATAGTTTCTTATTTCGATGTTTATTTTTCTGGGAAAGTATAAATCTGGCATAGAGCCCCCTAGTCCAGGTTCTTAAAGTCAGCTGCTGAAAAATTAAACTATAAGAAATTATTTTAAGCAATGCTACCAAGAGCAAGACAAAGATTCAGAGGCTGAAAACAAATGGGGCACATTTTGTTCTAGCAACAGACAACAAAACTCAGAGTTACTTTGATTTTAAAGTTATCTCAGAGTTACCTCAGAGTTTAGTTCCTGAGAGATATGCCTATCCAAAGAACAAAACTGTGACCTGTTAGACAACAAAAAAGAAAAATTGAGCAGGAAACAGCTGTACTGTAAGTGAATCATCTAACCCTTGATTTAATTCTTTTTAGGAAGTGTTGCTGACATCTGGTCATGGTATGTAAACTACAGTTTAATTCTGAGTCTTGTATAAGTTGTTTGATCAAGTGAATTTCAATTGCTATCTATACAGAGATGTACTAAAGTTCACAAATGGTAATTATCTACTGTGATGGGCCTCAGGGGTGAAATCCAGCAGGTTCTGACAGGTTCTTGAGAACCGGTAGCGGAAATTTTGAGTAGTTCAGAGAACCGGCAAATACCACCTCTGGCTGGCCCCAGAGTGGGAAGGGAATGGGGATTTTGCAGTATCCTTCCCCTGGAGTGGGGAGGGAATGGGGATTTTGCAGTATCCTTCCCCTGGAGTGGGGAGGGAATGGGGATTTTGCAGTATCCTTCCCCTGGAGTGGGGTGGGAATGGAGATTTTGCAGTATCCTTCCCCTGGAGTAGGTTGGGAATGGAGATTTTGCAGTATCCTTCCCCTGCCATGCCCACCAAGCCACGCCCACCAAGCCACACCACGCCCAAGCCACACCCACTGCACCGGTAGTTTAAAAAAAATTGAATTTCACCACTAATGGGCCTTAACATTGATCCTGGTGTAAAACACTTAACTGCTAAAGACAAGCAGTCCCTAATTTTCAGAATTACAATATAATATAAATTGAAAAAAAGAGGGAGAACTTGTCTTTTGAACTTTCAATTAGATTTCTCTAAAGCGTGAGTTTGAATTAATCACTTCAGTTAAAGCTTCTATTTTATCAAATCAATGAAACTAATATTTAAGTCACTTTTAAAACAAGTCACACTTACTGTACTACACACAAATTTAAAGGCTCTCAAGGGGTATCAATATATTAAAACTTTGCTACTTTTATATTTATATCACGGTTCTTTAAAATATTAATATTTTATTTTTAATTGCATTTTTCTATTTTGTTAGCAAATGCTAAGAAAGTTCATATTTAATCTCCTTCATTGTTATCATTATGGTGACTTGTAATGAGCTATAGATGAAAGAATTGATCAGTTTAAGAAGACCCAGGAAAATATAAAGACATTTCCCCCCCCCCCAATTCCCTGCAGTTGCTCCTTAGATATTGTATCACTGCCTGCAGATTAAATTTTATTTGAGATAAACAGATTTCTCATTTCCCTACAACTCAATCTGAGGGGAAAAAATACTACTGAAAATCTGTTGTTCTTGCAGTTATCTAACAGTGACCCTGCCTCCTGATTTAAATGCAGTTTAAATAAATGCAATTTATTTTCAGCTTTCTTGATGCCATCTATACAGAGATGTACTCAAGTTCACAAATGGTAATTGTTATGTACTGTTGCATACATGGTTTCACCCAGGTCCAGCATTTGAGCGGGAGAATGCTCAAATCCTATTGGTTGTTACATCTGACAGCTCCCTATAAAAGGAGACTATTATCAGACTGCAAGTTGCTGGTTGTACAGAGAAGTTGCCTAGTAAAGAAGTTCCTTTTGAAGTCTGTCTCCTGTCATCATTCCCACAACTCAACAGTAATTACCTACTGTGATGGGCCTTAATATTGATTCTGGTGTAAAACACTTAATTGCTAAAGACAAGCAATGCAATCCCTAATTTTCAACACACATTAGGTGTGTTGAAGACTGCAGAAACCTGTTACTTTTGCCCATACATGTTACAAGATCAAATTACCAAGTTATTTTTGAAATCAACCCAGTTTAAAAACAGAATAGGTGCCACTAAAGGAGAGTCCTTATCTGCGTGAGGAAAATATTACAATTTGGAGCCCTTCGGCAAATGTATTTCATATTCTGATTTACAGTCTACAGAAATTATGGGTGTCAAAAAAGCATACTAAATTGTATAGAATACAAAACTAATAAACTAATAAATAATACAAAACATTTAGTAGTTGCATTGTCTTTCACTTACCACAGTGTTTTTGCTCACTGTTCATTGAGAATTGTTTGCAAGTGTGTTAATTCCAAATGCATTATACCTAAGTAGTAGTTTGATCTCTACTACACTCAGCTAGCCAAGAATATTAAGTTAAGGGAATTATTAGTTTAGACTGAGAACCAGTCTAAAAATGAATTGGACAACTCTTGCTTATTTAAGTCAGTTACAAATATCACTCTCTCAAAACAAGGTGCCAGTAAGATCAGACAGAGTTGGTGGGATGTCTACAGTTGAACCCTGACCTACAAATACTCTTTTCTAGAATTGATGTGCTTCAGGTCCCTTCAATCAAATGTTGCCACCTAGTGGCACCTAGGAAGCATGCGTTCTCTGTAATATTGCCTGCTTCTAGAATGCTATCCCACCCAAAATATGTGTTCCCATCCTAATGGTCTTTAAATTTTGATGCTTCTCCTGGCCTTCAGGTAGGGTGGTTGTGGTGTTTTGTCTTGTAGAATATTGTTATCCTGACACTTAGTTCCTTTTTTTGTTTGTGGTCCAGACTCATTCAAATAAAACAAACAAATAATGCATTCTTTGCTTTTTTTTTCAGGGTGTTGCAATTAAAACACACATATTATATATTTGCAAGTTCCTGACTTACGACTACAATTGAGACGAGCAATCTTTGCTCGTTGAATATAGCATTTGTTAAGCAAGGTGTCATGTGACTACTTTGCTCAACAGCTGCAACCCCAGCATGTCCCCAGAGACAAGGACAATAATTTGGTTTCTGTGAGCTGGCTGCAAACACCCCATGCTGCAAACAACCGATTCCAAAACCTGCGTAGATTTCAGGACAGATTTTTTTTTTCAGATGGCTCCCAGAAAGCAGAGGGAGTTCTTTTGACAGGCAACAGCAGTTTGCTACCTTCCCTGCTGGCTTCCCCAGTGATTTTCTGGGGAAGCTGGCAGGGAAGATTGAAAATGGTGATCATCATGATCATGGAGTGCTTAGCAACCAGTCGTAAGTGCAAATGGGTTGCCATGTGCCCTGATCACCATCATGTGACTACAGGGGCACTGAAACTTCAGGCACAAGTCATATGTCCCTTGATTCAGCACCAGCATCATTTTGAACAGTTGCTGAAGGAAGGGTCATTAAGCAAGGTGTTGTAAGGAATATCCTTCTGGGTTTGGTTCCAAGTGGGGAAAAAGACACTGGAAGCATGGTGACTGCTTGGAAAGATGGTTTCATGGTGGACAGCAGGACCACATGGTCTGAGGTCCTGGGGAAAAGGGGGATCACATGCCTCGAAGATGTTGAAGAAGAAGAGAAGAGGCTTGCTGAGAGTCCCTGAGTTTTTTATACTCTCTGTTGGGCCCCACCTTAAGAGTTTCCTGTTCCTGTGTAAGAAATGTATCCCATTGGCTGTCAGACTCCCAGGGGGCAGGGGTCTTAGCTAACTCTGTAGGCTTTGTCTGTGTCCCAGGCTAGTTTGAGTGCTGGCTGATGCAATCTTCCCAGGTGGTGAAATGGGCAGAGGGCTAATCCTATCTTTGTTTGTAGAATAGACTGTCCATTGACAAAGGTGGGGGGATGAGTGTGTTTGCTCTGGTCTTAATGGTCCATTGACAAAGGTGTGGGCTATTAAGAGTTAGTCTATTTTCTGCCTAAAAAACTGTTTCTCCATTTCTCAGGCAAGAAAATATAACATTATGCCTTTTTAAATATTTACTAAAATATTTCCTTACTCTAGGAGGGGGATAGGTGCTAACTTCCTACAGAGGACTAGCTATAACACCAGCTGGTGTCCTATTGGAGTATTTGGTATTTGCCATGAAGTGTTGTAAGTTCTGGTGAATGCAGTTTTCATAGATCTCAAGAAGGAGATCATTCTTTTAGGTGGGCAGACACCTCTTCCCCTTTGCTAAACTTGACTTACCACCAAATATTTGATAAAACATTTGCCGATAGTTCTGCCTCTCCTAACACTGCTATGGATTGTTGCGTATTCTTTCTTTAATTTGTTATCATCTGCATTTCCTGGGAAGGGAGATTGTAACCTCTCAGATATATGTGACCCTTGAAGCCACTTCTGCCTATGACTGTTGAAAGTCACAATTTCTCACCATTCAGGGGTGGAAATAAGTAGACACTATAGTGGAAGCCTGAAAATGGTCTTAATTACAAAAGTCAACCCGGGCTTCCAATTGTTCCCCTAGAAACCAATCCACATATAATAGCCTTATTTTATAGCCTCATCCCTATATTCAGGTCTCATGTTTCAGTCTTCATCCTTTTTCTAAAAAATTTCGCACACTTGTTCTAGAAATTGAAAGTAAGCTACACTGTGTTCTCTTGCCCAGTTACCCAGAGGGCTCTCTCTCTCTCTCTCTCTCTCTCTCTCTCTCTCTCTCTCTCTCTCTCTCTCTCTCTCTCTCTCTCTCTCTCTCTCTCTCTTTCTCTTTCTCTCTCTCTCTCTCTCTTCATCTTACTCGTTAGCTATATGTATCTCTCTGATT
>QLTV01001700.1:3426483-3454320 GCA_003457575.1 Thermophis baileyi
TTTTTTCCTTTTCTTTTATTTTCTACTTTTAATAATTTCTACTTCTTTTCTGAGCTTAGTTTTCATTAGCTTTCCCTACATGCAATTAAATCTTTAATAAAAATTGAGAAGGAAAAGGATTTTATGCCAAAGTATTGATGGACTGGAAACAGTAATGTGCTGGTAAATGGATAACAACTGCCTCTGCACCACACCAGTAGCTGTTGAACAGCTGATTGGCATACTAGCCATTGCAGGTCAGCTCTGCTCTTTAGCAGCTCACAAAATTTCTGAAAATTTAACAATAGGATCTCCAGAGCTGGTAGGAGCTAGTTCCAGAAAACCTCTTGTTGGAAGTGAACCCAAACATGTCTATTACAGTCTTCAAAATCAACAGAAACTGCACTGTCACATTTTAGCTACAAATCATGGTGAGGTCCAGGGGTGGGTTCCTCCCGGTTTGTACTGGGTCGCCTGAACCAGTACCGAGCTGCTGGTGACATCACAATGGCGTCATGGACCCGCTTTGGTCAGTGCCGGTCCGTGGGCGCCGCCATTTTTTTCTGTGAATTTTTGGCAAATTTTTGAAGTTTTGTGCCGTTTGTGCCGTTTGTGCTTCGGAAATGGCCCTCCTGCCCGCCCCCGGGTGTATGCTGACCTTTATTCTTCGCCCGAAGCACAGCTGATCAGCTCCACAGCTGTGTTTCGGGCCGATTATAGTGACTGAGCATGCGCGGAAGCAGAATTGCACTGGGGGACCGCGCACGTGCGCGAAACGTCGCGATGCACACCGGTGGCGAAAGTCAGTGGAACCCACCCCTGAGCCACGCCCACAGAGTGGTAGTAAAAAATTGTGGAACCCACCCCTGGTGAGGTCTCATCTCTTTTCAGGAGAAGAACAACTTAAAATGTGAATACTCATTTGGGCTTACATGATGACAGCTGAGGAAGAAGAAAAACTAACCTCATCTCTGAAGCTTAGAATCCATCTGGGATTCTCATCCCAAGTGAACATCATTGAGATGAGAAGTCATTACTCTCTACCACCACATTAACTGTTTCCCTTCTCAGAAAACTGAGAAGTGAACATCCCAAGTGAACATCATTGAGATGAGAAGTCATTACTCTCTACCACCACATTAACTGTTTCCCTTCTCAGAAAACTATGCCAAAAGTTTTTATTAAGAAAAACTTCATTATTAGGGAAAATGACTCACACTCATGCTCCACACAATATTAAAATTCAGTATGCATTTCTACTGTGACTATATCTGAGCTGTTTCTGAGAAATAATGCAGTTTTAAATAGCATTATATTTTCAGCTTTTATTTATACCTACTTCTCTTACAGCAAGAGTTCAGAGGCATATCTGGTGACCTAGGAAATCATTTTCCTTTATCTCTGTGTTACTGGGTCTAGTCACAGTTTCGCCTATACAAACTAAGGTATTTAAATTTGGAACTCCAATTCCCAAAATGCCAGAATCATGAAACAGAGTGGGACTTATTTCTGAGTAAACATGTATATGTTTGCTCTGCAAATTGTTTGTGTATGAGTAATAGCACTATTTTATCCTCTGAAATATAAGTAATGCATGTTATATTGTTAAATCAGTAATGTTATATTTAAGAATGGCAAAAACTGCCTTCTCATTGCTTCCCCTGTATATATCTTTTTGTCTGCTCTTTCATCTGACAATGTATGTATATGCTTACCGGTATGATTTGATTAAAGAATTATTGGAGAGGTGGTTCTTTCAAAGGATAACCAAGGATTGGGCCATGAGTCAGTCTGAAAAATCTGAAATAAATTTTCATTAAAATGGAAAGTTACTATATTCCTACTTGATCCCTATTTCATAATGTAGTTATAAAGAATATGGTAGTTAAGAGAATGGGTTGAAAACCTGGAAGTGTTTGGTTGCAATTTCATTTGGCCTTAGCCACATTGCTTGAGCTTTACTTTCACATTCTCAGGAGAGGGGAAACTGGTTTCCCTTGCCTTTAAAATGTATTTGTTTTGTTAAATGCCACAAGAGGGTTACTGAATCATTCTGGACAGGTTACAGTACTCGGTATAGTTAATACACATTTGGTAGGGCCCTAAGTTAAATAGCTGAAAATAAATCAATATCTTCTTTCTGTGGGTCTGAAATGAAAAAAGAGATCCTGGTTTTACATGGCACTACCTCTGGACGCGGTGGCTCAGTGGCTAAGATGCTGAGCTTGTCGATCAGAAGGTCAGCAGTTCAGCGGTTCAAATCCCTAGCGCTGTGTAATGGAGTGAGCGCCCGTTACTTGTCCCAGCTTCTGCCAACCTAGCAGTTCGAAAGCACGTAAAAAATGCAAGGAGAAAAATAGGGACCACTTTGGTGGGAAGGTAACAGCGCTCCATGCGCCTTCGGCATTGAGTCATGCCGGCCACATGACCACAGAGACGTCTTCGGACAGCGCTGGCTCTTCGGCTTAGAAACGGAGATGAGCACCGCCCCTAGGAAACGACTAGCACCCAAGTGCGGGGGAACCTTTAGCTTTACCTTACCTCTGATAAACTATGCAGTGGGACCCCTATACATGCAGAGAGTCCTGTACTATATTCTGTGTGGAATTTGTTATGAATGAACCAGTAGTGGGTTCTAAAACCCTTTACTACCGGTTTGCGCGTGTGCTCGCACGCACAATGCTTCTGCGCATGCGCAGAAGCGTCCCGGGCAGGTGGGTGGAGCCTCCCACCGCCGCCGCTACCGGCTCTAAGAACCGGGCCGAACCGGGAGCAACCCACCGCTGGAATGAAGCCATCAAATTCAATTTCACACATTTATTTTTCTTTTCTTTTTCAAATCTCCAGTTTGTTTCAACGTATATCTATATTACTTCTTTGGCCACACAAAAAAGTATGTACAATCACCTTCTGTACATACTTTCCAATAAACCATTTCCCACAATTTGCATTTTGTATTCTTTAATAGGAAAACTGCCTTCAAAAATGGGAAAAGGGCAAGCAGTGAATTATAATTGTATATTAGTTATACTTAAGGTCAGGAAGTTTCATTCAAATGAAAAGGATAGTGAGACAAGTGGCATATAAATTAGATAAATAAATTAATCCTTCTTACCTAGGATTCCATGAACGTTCAATTCAGATAGTTCAATGTAAAACTAGCTGTTTGAGACTGTTGAATGTCTTGGAGCTATCCATTCATCATACCATAATAACTCCAGAACTATCATTTGTCCCTCTTACTGCTCTAATTCAACAGTTTGCCATAGATGAGCTGGGGGGGGGTGTCCCTTCTAAATCCTTTTTGTACAATGAAATGGAGAGTGTTGCTAATAGTCAAAGTCTATTGCTCATTTTCCACCTGGATAAATGTGAAAGTTCTGTCACAAAACAGGAGGAATTATCTTTTCCTTCATGAAGTGATTTGGTTCTTTTTCTGTAAGTGTTTCCTCAATAGGATATTGAATTTTCTGGCTCACTGTGGTTCATAATAATCTTTTGTAAGGACAAGCATGGTTTAAATATTTTTTTTCCTGTTTGTTCTGTAATGTAAGAATATTATCACAGTAATATAATACTATAAATTAATGCATAGGAAAGAAAATGGATGGATGGATGGATGGATGGATGGATGGATGGATGGATGGATGGATGGATGGAATAAACAGAAGCAAACAGAAAAAGTGTGGCCTTATAATCTTTTCAACTCTATTTGCAAATATCTATGAAACACATAGGGAAAATAATACGTACAGATGCAACTTCAGCTTAGCAGAATAAAACAAAGCCTCTGAGATGTTGAATGTCTTAAGCACTACTGTTCAGTCAGCTCAAGAATGTGCTTATAATAAATCCTAGAGAAGCAAAAACAAAGGGGAATAGGGAAGAAAGAGAAGGGAGGGTGGGAAGAAGACAGAGAAAAGGAAAGAAAACAGCAAAATAAAGTTCATGTTCCTGTTTCAAGAATCTGAAGACAAAAATGCAAAACTTGGTCCTTTTTTGCAGGAATATGGACAGCCAAATCTACAGGTGTTAGTGCGAATAGGTTCAGTTATCAGCTCAGGGAAGAAGAGATTCAGCTTTCATAACAAGCATTGATACCAATTCTGTCACTAGTTATAGATCCTTCTCATTTTCCTTCTGCTGGAATCAAAGTGAGAGCTTCACTGAAAATAAAACATAGGAAAATCAATCTTCTCCGAGTTTAAAGTAAACTAAGTATACAAAAGTGCTTCACAATTCCAGGCTGTATAATCAGAAAAAAAAAATAGCTATAACTTTGTGCAGGTTCTATTAGTTACAATCATGGAGACTGTATTTTTATCCCCCATTTCCCTATGTAACTTCGCTTGATTTAAAAAGTGGGTTTGTGTATAGGCAAACAGTATGGTTGAACTGATTTTAAAGCATCCAATTCAGTTTGATGATTCAATCCAAATTGTCAGTTGTGTTCAAGGAGATTCGATTCAGAGACTTGATTGAATTGCTTTTGAATTGTATCTCCAAATGAAATGTTAGTGTGGCGTTATAAATTCCTTGTTTCCTCCACCACATGGCAAAAACATACAAGGCTGTTAAAAATAAGACATAGAACCAGTATCACTCTATATGTCAGATTGAAATGTGGTCTAGGAGACAAAAATAGTCCCTACTTGGAAATGAAGTAGCATAGTCTCTTCATTTGTCATTGCAATACTATAGGAAGACTGATTTGGAAGCTTTTTCTCATGAAAGAACACATTAGCCCTTGCTTATTGTTAAGAAATGCCATTTATACTACCTTCTATTCATCATACAAGAAGTGGAATTGATCATTCCTCATATCTTGCAGCTGCCTATATAGCAACTAGCAATTAGCCTCATCAGAAGATCTAGCAGGATACTCAGATGCTGTGAGAACATCTGTGAGATAGATGGAGCCAAAATGTTCCTCTTTTACTGGAATGGGAGACCATGTGGCACAGTTATGTCAGAACATGAACACAGGGTATTAAAGTTCAGTTTTCCACATTAAATAGTTGTATTAGAATTAACAGTGAATGAAATCAATGGTTTTAATTCTAGTGGAGTCAATCCAGAATTCTTTGATCTCCAAGATAGCAACTTAGGAAGCATTAGACATATCTCTAAGCTAGCTGTAAATCCAGGGAGATCCAAACCCAAATTTCTCTTCCAAGACTAGATCTTCCTGATGTTAGAAACCCTTATATTTAAAAGACTGAAGCTAACAAAGAAACCAAAAGGGATTTGGGAACAATGAGTCATATTCCTGACATGGAGGGAGCTGTTTTAAAACAATCCAAATTGAGTTTTTTCTCTTTAATCACAATATGATGGATTTTTTTAAAGAAGACATAAAACCTCTTTCCCACCATTCTTTACTGGCAAGGCAGTGGATTTATAGGATCATTCCTACTGAGCTACAGTTTGATTTTGATCATATAGGCATCTACTTTTATTGGAGAAATTGTTATTCAAATTTATATGCAGAGAAATGGAAGGCAATAGTTCATCCACATTTCCCCTATGTAGGACATGTTCTTTGATATTTTCTTAAAGATTGAGCCCACCGCATTTTCCTAATTTTAATTTTTTTTTTCTTACTGCAAAAATGTATTGATCACCTAGGCAGATTTTGCCTCCTGGACTCAGTGTAATTCTAGGATCCCAAGGGATTAAAAAAAAAATCATATACCCAAAAAACTGGCCCCAAATTCTTCAGAATGGCCCTTTTCTACAGGAGGATGAAAATTTAAGGGTTAAGCAATTTAAATAGGCTAGGCTCTAAATGTTTACAAGTTGCACTAGGAATACTAACCATGAATAGATGTCTTTAATTAATTAGCTAATAAACAGTCAAGATTGCAAGATAACTGACTTCAAACTTTCCACTGTTTGTCAGCTATCACAGCATTGCACTATAAAGCAGGAACTGAATTCCCGTGATGATGCTATGTTTGCCAGAAACATTTATAGAGCACTGTCCTTAAAATGAAGTCAGGGAGTGTTGATCCCTTTCATTTATTTTTAATTGTAAGTTCCTATGGCAGAGTACCACTGACAAAGTGAAATTAATGCCAGAGAATATTACCTTCCCCAGTGCAGTACAGGGAACACAATGAAGCATAACTATAAGTTCAACAGGTCTTGACATTCAACCTGAATTGTTATTCTGGTTCTGCATTGCATTGTTCAGTACCTGATAGGGAGAAAGCAATTGATAGAAATCTTGCTTGACAATTATTATTATCTAGGTAGATGATAAAATCAGGGGGATTAAAGCTTTAAGAGACATAAAAGCTGGAGCCCATGGCTTGTGTTCTAGAAACCTATTTGTACTTCAGTATTCAACAGAGATACCGATCTGAAATTAAAGCCAGTGTTCCGTTAGTATTGCAGTTTGCAATTCAGTGCAACAGCCATTAATTTAATAGTCTGCAAACTGAGACAAGTAACTACAAAGGCTCGCATGCTAGGACATGCACCCTGGATGATTGAGATGAAGAATAGAAAGAGCAAAGAAAGTGAAAACTACACACAACATTAAAAAGGTAGTTTTGACTACGAAAAACTAGACAGGTAATATGACAAAGAGGAAGTACAGATGAAATTATCTTCTAGTCAAAGAATCCTAATTACAACTTGAAAGAAATATTATGGATTAACTGAATTAAATACTCTTTTAATTTACTCAGTGGCTTTCTTGATTGTTAGGGGTGACTGTTCTGATAGGCAAAAGGCAATGGCCCCAGGCAGCAGAAGCTGAAAAGTGGAGAGAAATTGCAAAGTATTGGAAGATTTGACCTGCTCTATATCCTAAATTAGCTTGCTGCTCTCGAGTGTGAAAGGAGGTGTCCCAATGCTAATGTGAGAATGAGCCTCATCTGCCATCTCAGCCAGATTCTAACCAGGAAGTTAACAAGAAGACCATATTGTTCATCACCCTAAACAGAAATAGATGTTGGCACTGACAAACACTTCTGAAAAAACAGAGTTGTTGATACAATCTAGAAATTCCTTTGCTTCCTTCACATTTAACTCATATTGCTTGTTGCAAAGGCAAATGGCATATCTCCTCTTCCTTCCTATTAGATACTTTTAAGTTTTTATGAAAAAGCATTGGCCAAATGAAACAAACTGCATATGCCTTCTATGAACTATAAGACTATGGACTTAGGGATTTTCTTTCTTTCACTGTGAGTTATTGATATGTATTTATGTTGGGGGGGGGTGCACGAAGGGAGGCTCCGCCAATCTCATTGTACACATGTTGTGCATTGACAATAAAGGTTGAATTGAATGCATATGTACCAGTAAAACTAGAAAATACGCTACATTGGATGAAAATTTTTATTTGCCTCTTTCTTCACTTGCAAATTAGCTCAGTAAACATTTACTCAGAGTGAAGATTCAGCTGAAGCTAATACAAGCATGGATCAGTACTATTACTACTTTACAACACCATTCTATAAACTGAGAAGATTGTTTTATTGGTGTTGTGTGGTGAAAAAGATGCATTTTGTGAAGACCAAGCTCTCTGGAGAAGTCTATAATGCTGGAAAAAGTGAAAGGAAAGGAAAGAAGATAACCAGCAACAAGGTAGATGGAGTCAATTACAGTAGTGATGGATGCACTTTGGAGACCCAAAGGATCAAGTTTGGTGCCAAACTCTCCTGGAGAAAATCTATGTAATTGCTAAGTTAGCACCAATTTGATGGCACATAATCAATTTTCATTTGTTGTATTCTTCTGTCTTGAATAGTATAGGAATATAACAGTGGTTCTTTTCCTCTGGCTTCTCCTGAAGAAAAAATTAGAGTAACCTTCTGGTAACATGTAATAAGTACTATCGCTGATTCAAACAAATTTTATGTAACACTTGAAAAAAAATGAGGGAACCTTCAAAAGCCAAACCATACTACAATTTTACAAAGGTCCAAGGATGTTTCAGGAACAAGAGAAGGCTATGAATCAGATTCCTGTTTACTAAGTAAATGATGAGTCATCTCCATGCATGTTTAATCTTCTAAATAAGACATTGGATTGTAACATCTAGTCATGTTTTCCTTACCTTCAAGAAGAATCAACAGAGTATTGGTGGAAATAATCAAGCCAAAGATTCCAAGGTCACATTCATAACCTTTAACTGTAAACATTACAATCAGGTATTGTTTGTGATATTGTTATTTTTAAGGAGGGGATGTGTCACACAATGCTACATTGTACTTTGTGTTCAGTGGAGTTAAAACAGATTCTTCTTGAGATATGAGATAAAAAGGCTGAAAAGAAGTCAAATTGGAGTTACAAAAGAAGAAGTAGCTGAAGAGGGTCAGCAGACAATCAGTTACATCCCTGAGATAGGATGTAGGGAGTTAAATTAGTTTAAATTTGGCTACCCACAAAAAAAGTGCAGAGATGAATGTTCCATTTTCTTTAAGGGCTCACAAGAAGTTGGAACTGGGTTTTAACATGATGGGAGAAGCAACGTTCACTGGATCATTTCAATATCCAATCGTTGGATTTTCTGATTTCTTCTACTATAAATTCACTGGAAGAGAATAAGCCGCCCTCTTTTGCATTTTAAAACATAAGAAAAATTTTGAGAGCTTCAAACGTTTTGAAATGTAAGAAAGAAAAAAAGGAACAATTAGATATTACTTTGTGTATTGTGGAATTGTAGGCATCAATGCTGCCAAAATACCAATAGCACTTAGACATATACCACTTCACAGTGCTTTACAGCCCTCTCTAAGTGGTTTACAGAGTCAGCATATTGCCCCCAACAATCTGGGTCTTCATTTTAGTGACCTCGGAAGGATGGAAGGCTGAGTCAACCTTGAGCTGGTGAGAATCAAACTGCTGAACTGGCAGCCGGCAGTCAGCAGAAGTAGCCTGCAGTATTGCATTCTAACCACTGCACCACTATGGCTCTTCTAATAGGCAAGCCCAGATATGCTCCCAAATCTTGTGGGCTAGGAGGAGAAACTAGGGAAGATGCTCACTCCCATTTGGGGATTTAGAATGATTTACAATGAGAACCTTGGCACGAGTTCAGTAGAGGAAAAGAATCAGATTAAATCCCAATTATTACCAGTGCCACATCATGTGCATAAATGACACTGTTATTTAAAAGCACAGCATTCAATGAAAACATCGAACAACTTACATATAAGATTGTTCTATACACTTAAAACAGTAGCCATTCCATCAAAATAAGAGTGTCATCAGTCTATTGGGAAAAAAACCAAAAACCTGCTGGAAAATTCACTTTAAAAGATTTGCACATGTATGAAGTTTATGCTTTCATAAATATGTCTTTAAGACGCTGCAAGCCTCCTAGTTAATTTTGCTTTGTTGTATGATTATCAGATTATTGATGAAAAGTCTCAGCTTCCTACTCACCAAAGCTAATATTATTATAATGAAGTGTATAATCTTTTCATAATAATTTCCCTGTGCAGCTTAGTACTAATAATCTGTCAATCTTTTCACTTACAAAATTCACCATACCACAAATAATTATAATGTAAAAAAAAAAAGATGAGGGAAGGAGAACTAATGGAAATATAACCTATCGTAAATTGGAAGAAACCTGGATTTTGGCTTCGTTTCTTTCTCAGGACATAGATTATGTTTTATTTCCAAAAGCTCTTAGAACTTGATATCCTTTCACCTGTATTTTCACTAGTGTATAATATATATTTATTTTTAATTGATTAAAAAAAAGACTGAAGAAAAATATAAAATCCCTATAACAACATCAATTTATTTATTTTAAAATCTTTGGGAGGATTTTGTCTGAAAATCTAAAAATTAGATTAATATTGGGATTGGAACAGGGGTGGGTTCTAACTTACCTCGCCGCCGGTTCGCTTCCTCCCACGCTGCGTGGCTGTGCCACGCGTGCACATGCGCAGTGCCAAAAATTCACAAAAAATCCCCCCCCCCAAAAAAGCCAAAAACAAGATGGTGGCGCAGTGCCGGGGACTTGGCTTCTGCGCATGCACAGAAGAAGAAAAAAAATAGCAAAAAATTTTTAAAAATTCAAAAAAAAAAAGATAGCGGTGTCCACGGACCGGCACCAACAGAACCGGCTCCGTGATGTCACCAGCGGTTTGCTACCAGTTCTATAGAACCGGTGAGAACCGGGAGGAACCCACCTCTGGATTGGAATACTTACTGTAGCTAGTCAGGGATATGGGGATAATCATTGCTGTCCAGATGTCCCTTGGCATAGTAGGAGAGGGAAGCAGCAATGGCAGCTGCAATGTCTGAGGAAACTTTAATAGGGACCCAGTTTAACACTCACAACCACATCTGGAGTCTCCAAAAACCATGGCAGCAGCCTTGCTGACTTAAGTATTAAAATACTAGTTACCGGGACTCAGCCATAGAATGGTATCTATTGCTTTTGGCTCTTTTGAAAGGAGAAAAGAACAATTTCAGGTCCAAAGACCTCAAACCTTAAAAGTAAAGTCCCTTCAATACCATATGTGGAAAATATGAGTGAGTGAAATTAGATTAAAGAAAAACCTAAAATAAGTGGTACAAAAGTTGCACTTTTTGAGTTACTTCTGTGATATTTTCTTCTTGTTGTACATGTGGAATATGAGCAGTCAGTATACAGTATTAATCAAGGTATTCTCTCTACAAAGATTTTTGTAGAGAAAACTACAAAATCTGCAACTAGAAATCATTACCTGGCTGAAATCAATGGAAGTAGAGAGTCTAAAGATTTCATCCTAAGTAGCTTCAAATAGGGTAAATACCACTTGAACTGAACTGGGTTTGGGCATGGAATTATCAAGCAAGAATATTAGAAACAAATATATCACATGCATTAGAAAGCACTATTAAATGTTACAATGATCAACAACTTGAAAATTCAGATCTGTTTTTAAAGTATCTAGATCCAGTTAAACTCAAAAGAAACATTTCAAGATTTATTACTGTATTTCAAAGAAAACTGACTTATCTGGACAGCACCATCTTGACTGATCAGGGAAGTTATTCTTTGGTGTCTTCAGGTTTCATGATCTAATTTGTCATTCAAAAACTCTTTGTGTGTGTGTGTGTGTGTTTACTTATTTTTATTTATTTATTGAATTTAAATTGCCGCCTATTCACCCATGGCGACTCAAGGTGGCTTACAGAATATAAAACCACATTTAAAACAATAAAACCAATAAAAAGAATCAAATACATTAATATAGTATAATATAATAAAATCGCCCCCACCCCGGTGACAACAGATCACACGAGCCATTTAATGGCTCCATCCCACTCTGGGTTCCCCAGGCCCGCTGCCAGAACCAGGTCTTCAGCGCCTTCCAAGAGTATTAGAGTGGGGGCCATTCTAATCTCTGGGGGAATGATGTTCCAGAGAGAGGGAACCACCATGGAGAAGGTCCTTCTTCTGGGTCCCACCAGGTGTATCTCCCTCGAGGATGGGACTCGCAACATTCCCTGCCTCCCTGCTCTGATGGGTCGGGTAGATGTGATCGCTAAGAGACGGTCCCTTAGATAACCTGATAACCATGAAGGGCTTTAAAGGTGACAACCAGCACCTTGAATTGCACCCAGAAGCAAATTGGCAGCCAATGCAGCTCCCGCAGGAGAGGTGATACATGTACACACCACGGTCTGCACAAAACCATGCGGGCCGCTGCATTTTGCACCAACTGGAGCTTCTGGATGCCCTTCAAGGGCAGCTCCATGTAGAGCATGTTGCAATAGTCAAGACGGGAAGTGACTAGGGCATGAGTGACTGTGAGTAGGGATTGTTGGTCCAGGAAAGGGCATAACTGGCACACAACCCGCAGTTGCGCAAAGGCCCTCCTGGCCACAACTGCCACCTGCTCTTTGAGCAGGAGTCGTGAGTCCAGGAGAACCCCCAGATTACTCACAGGGTCTGTTTGGGGTAGTGCCACCCCATCCAAGACCAAAGATGGCAATTCTCCCTGAGCCAACGAACCCCAAACCCAGAGCCACTCTGGCTCTATACTTTTTCAAAGATTCCAATTACAGTAAGTATAAACAGAATGGACCATACAACAATAATAATGAATATGACTAATAAAGTAAAGCTATATTGGAAAGAAGTAAAACTTGCACAAAATAAGAAAAACTGAGCCACCTAAAAATACCTGATCCAATTAAGCTTCTTCAAAACCAAACAAAACTTAGAAACATATTTTGTTAAGAAAACATTTTCTAAAGCATTTCAGACCTAGTTTTTATGTGAGTTTCTAAAAGATGCAGATTAATGCAGAAATATATTGTAAGGAAGGTGTGAATTAACCAATGTGAAACTAACATGGACCAGAATGGATTGATCCACTTGTATTAAACACACATTTCATCAAGGATATTGGGAAGGGGGAATGGAACAAGGAGAACCTTTTCTCTTTTTCCCAGGATTTTTGTCCCCAATGGACACAACCACCAGAAGAAAGCAAAAATACTCACTACAACAATTGCATAGGTTTATTGAATTCCAACTTCAATACAGTTGTCCCTTTAGTATATTTCTCAGTTCTTACACAACTAATTAGAAGTATACATCATTGATCAACATGATTTTCCCAACTTATTTAAGCAAGGGGGTTTCTTCAATTAGTAATCAGATAGGGACCCAAACTCTTGTAACTCCTTATTCCCACCCCCACCCCCCCAAAAAAGATTCCCAATGTATAAAACAGAGAAAGAGAAGTAGCAGGGCAAAAGCAGCAAATTATATGGCAAGCTATAGAATAAGGAAACATTTATATTGTATACACACACACACACAAACATATTCTTACACAGAGAAAGTCAGAGGGGGAAAGCAGAATTCCTTTCCATCTCCTATTTTATAAATTAAAAAGTGTTGATCTCTAAGCAGCTGGTTTTCATCAGTTTTGACTTGGGATATTGTTACAAGCTGGGTAGATTGTGGCCATGGATGCTCATATTCTGTATGTGTCTTGTTACTTCTATCCATTAGTCCTACTTTGATCTTCTCCTGGTCTTTCACACATTACTGTTTTAATCCATACTAGCATGCAGTTGTGTACATTAGATGGACCGTATATAAAGATTCATCATATAGTTCATAAAGCTCAACACCC
The DNA here is from genome assembly GCA_003457575.1 of Thermophis baileyi. NCBI lineage: Eukaryota > Metazoa > Chordata > Lepidosauria > Squamata > Dipsadidae > Thermophis > Thermophis baileyi. The sequence goes on from QLTV01001700.1 coordinate 3,439,572, forward strand.
TTCATGTCTACTAGAAAAGGTTATTTGCCAGACAAACTTGAAAATAGGTTGGATTCCATTTCTCTCTGGAGCTAAACCTTGGTTTCTGTAGATTCAAACTCCTTTTCCAACAGTGTTTGAGCTAAAAGTTTTTTGTGTGCTCATTTGACCCACAATTTGTTGTGACCTCTCGATGCATGGCTACCATGTAAACCTTTAAAACAACTACCTACAGTATATCCTATATCCTATCCTGCCACTTATACAGCATTTCTAGCAAAAAAAAAACCCTCTGTGAAATAGTTTTTTGTTATTTATATTCTGATGGGTTAGAGCAATAAAGGTCCAGCTCATAGCAACTTGAGAACCAGACAGATAGCTAATACGGTCTACTAAAGGAAGGGTTGTCATATCAACATGCTGAGAACTGTAAATTGTGCTTTAAATATTTGTCTTTATTACTGCCTTCATTTTTTTTACAATCATATTATACCTCTGTAAGGAACTGGGAGAAATTTTATGTGAGCGATTCAACTTGCCTGACCTTATTTCCTAAAGAAAGAGCAGATACACACACACACACACACACACACACAGAGAGAGAGAGAGAGAGAGAGAGAGAGAGAGAGAGAGAGAGAGAGAGAGAGAGAGAGAGAGAGAGAGAGAGAGAGACACACACACACACACAAAATTCTCTATTTCCTTTGTGTGGAGAGAGAGAGAGAGAGAGACACACACACACACACACACTACATTCTTTCTATTTCCTTTGTAGATTACAAATTGGTTCAAAAATCTACCTTTTGCTTATGTTTCCTAAGAAAGTACAGTATTGGAGGCATTATTCAACTACTATAAAAACACTGACTAAATGGTGATTTCTCTCTTTGTAGATTTTTAAAGAATTTTAGAGAAATTTTTAAAGTTATCAGTTCTTACCAAGGTTCCCATTGCTTTCTTACCTATTTAACCAAGTCTTTCCTATTAAAATCAGTTCTATAATTTTATTATATATAAGGTATATAATATCCTTGTTTCTTCTCCAATGACGGGTAGGAATCCTTCTCTATAGAATACTCTTCCTCAATTCCTGAGACTTGTGGCACCTGATCTTCATACATGATCAAGAATTATCTTTAATGGGAAGGCTATTATCCAAAAGAAGAAATGCTCTTTTTGACAGCTTGCCATTTTTCTTAATCTCTCTGCCCCTCTCCCTGGATTTCTTCTATCTTCTGTGAGGCTTCATGGCTCCATTGTCTCTCCAAGAGTTCTACTTGTGTCCAATTCATGTAGTCCTCATCGTCTCTAATTAACTTGGAGAGTGGAGGGGCTTTCCTCTAGTTTTCACTAAAGAGGGCAATGAGCCTCTGCTTGAAGCATTTGTTTTTTTAATTATTATTATTTTTAGGGAGGAAAACAAGCACAGCGTGCCTTTTGCAGGCCATGGAAGCAGTTTCTCCCCACCCCCAATAAACAAAAAAAAAAGAGAGAGAGAAAGAAGGTGGGGAAGGCGAAAAAAAACCCCTCACTTTTGTAGAATGTTCCCTTCTCTTCAAAATGTCCAGAATAAACACCTGATTGATTGTTCCTGCTTATTGGCTTTCCAGGAAAATTAATTGGCGAGATATTTCCCCATTGATCACCCCATCCAGTTCATCTAGTTCATGTCCACTTGCCTGCCTGCCCACTGTAGTTTGCCTGGCTTATGTGAATGGTATGATCCAAGGCACATTACTATGTGTGCAGCTTGATATACTTTGTCTACAATTTTTTTAAATTTGCTTATGGCAAAGCAACTGCTTCAGTATCCATTCATTCCATTCCCATACCTTGGCACCTCTGATAGAAGCACACTGTTTTAAATTCACAAATTTCTTTCTATTAGCATCACCCTGAAAGGCAGCATGGGGCTCACTAAAGGATAATCTGCCACACAGAAGATCAATGAGCAAGCTTTGAAAAAAAAAATAGAACATAGGCCACTTGGAGAATTGATATTATTCTGCAAATTTAGGTGGACATATCTTTAATGTGACTCCAGATAGAAATCATGACAATATTTAAAAATAATAGTAAGGCCCTTTCATCTGAAATACAATCAGATTTCTGTCAGTATTATGTTTCCTGTCTGCTTGTATCTAGTTTAGGACTCTGTACATCAAATGTACTCCATTTGATGTTTCTTGGGGCTGAAATAAATGTGGCAGAAGCCATACAAGAGTCTACCCAATTCAGAACTGCAGTGTTAATTTTACTCCTTTTACTTAAGCCGTTTTTTTATCTATTTATGTCTCTTCCAGAAAGGATCTGATGATGAAGGACCAGATTTGAACTGAGGACAATAATAGAAGGGAGGAGGCAGATTTAGGAATATATTCATGCCTCCCAGAATGGCCAAAACTATTTCTGTCACCAAGGATTTCAAATAGAAATTATTGTTATTGTGGATCCATCTCATCATAGATAGACAAGGTGAGACACCTTTCCTCCAGCAACCTGAATTGATATTTGAGGGCAGAAGAAAAAGTGCTACTGGGATTACAATTTATAGCTTTTTCAGAGTAATTTTTCTTTTATTGTTGAGTTATCACTTATTTTACCCACAAGACTACAGGCCTGCAAAGGTCAAACTTATTGCAGTATAAACCCTTCGGACATAAAGCCAATGCCTGTTCCTGTCAAAAAGAAATTTCCTTTGAAATAAATTGTAGCCTGCCAGTCTCAAATTGTCCAAGGCTCAGTCACCCAAAGAACGTTATGACATATACTACTGTATATACTGTACAAAACAAGCCTCCTTTGGCGAACAGAAAGATATATAAAAAGGAGCACCCACCTAGTTTGTGGTATATTTTCAATGTATTCTAGCACTCTCTTGAGTGGAAAGGGATACATGTTTCTATCTCTGTTCAATATGACAAGAATTATGACATTTGGCTAATGGAAAACCCACAGCAGACTTAACAACTATGGAGAGGACTTTGGTAACAAGAGCATCTTGCATAACTTGAATTCCAATGTATGTTCCCGTGGGAAAGCAAATTTCTTTGAACTGAAGGCCTCATTCAGATTTCTGCACTCAGCCTGGCACAATAAAAGTTGGGAAGGTGGGAAGGAGGAGGGGGAGGAGAGGGAGGAGGAGGAGGAGGAGGAAATTTTCCACTCAGATTTGACACAGGAGAATAAATGACACTGTGGATTGGTGGCAAAAATAGAAGAAGCTCCTGGGTCACGGCAAAAGTGTCAAGCTGATCATATGCAGGTTCCACGAGTCTCTCTTCTGTAATACTAAGTAGGATGATAGCATTATGGTGCTAAAATCTGAACAAGCTGAAAAGATGCACTGCTACCCACCACACAACAGAAAGCAAAGCAACCTCAGCTGTTGCAGAACAAAAGAAACGATGATAAAATAAAGATTTAATAAATGATCAACCATAAGGTGCTTGTGATTCTGCAGGGCAAGTGTGACATCTTCATCTGTCATTGGATGCCAGAACCTGGCATGCATATACTTGGAACTATTAGCAGTCCAGGGTTGTCTGGTGATTCTTTCAGTTATTACCTGCTGGCCATGTATCAATCTGAAATGTCATTTGCTTCAAAGAAACCCAGAACAGGGACACTGAAGGCCATCTTTGGACCAACTCAGTACTCCACACACATTTAATAATAATCAGAATAGAATGAGCTGGAAGGGACTTTGGAGGTCTTCTAGTCCAACCCCCTGCTCAAGCAATCCTATACCGTTTCAGACAAGTGACTGTCCAGTTTCTTCTTAAAAACCTCCAATGATGAAGCACCCACAACTTCTGGTGGCAAGCTGTTCCACTGGTTAATTATCCTCACTGTCAGGAAGTTTCTCCTCAATTCCAGGTTGCTTCTCTCTTTGGTTAGTTTCCAACCATTGTTTCTTGTCCTGGCCTCTGGTGTTTTGGAGAATAATTTGACCCCTCTTCTTCGTGGCAGCCCCTCAAATACTGGAATACTGCTATCATGTCACCCCTAATTCTTCTTTTCTCTAGATAAACCCAATTCCTGCAACTGTACTTGGTATGTTTTAGTCTCCAGTCCCCTACTCATCTTTGCTGATCTTCTCTGCACTCTTTCCAGAATCTCAACATCTTTTTGTATCGTGGTGACCAGAACTGGATGCAGGATTCCAAGTGTGTCCCAGCAGTGCTTTTTCCAAGAGGCAACTGGACTTTCTGAGACTTTCCAAAAAAGTCCAGTTGCCTCTTGAAAAAGCACCTTTGGGACAACTATGACCTGGATGACCAAGAATCTCCATAGACGTATTCCAAGTGTAGTCTTACTAATGCTTTGTACTAGAACTTCCTGTGATCTTGATTCTATCCCTCCATTAATGCAGATAATAAAGATAAGCCACTTGAGTGCAAAGCCACATTTTTGAAAAATATTCCTGGTCTTGAGATTGCTGGTTGGTTGCTGCTTACAGAGAGGAAATGCCCTTGGTGAATTCTCAGAGGTATCATAACAAAGGCTTTGCAAGCCGGTTGAGAAATTTAATTCTGTTGCGGGCGAGGGTTTAACGTACAGCGGTGGGGCTAAAATGTGGTTTTATGTGGCCCCACCTTCCAGCTGCCCACGTTTATTCTGCTTTCAGGGTTTGCTTCTGCTGCTCGTTGGATCCCCTTACGTGTCACACTCCCTTTTGTGCAGCTCTTAAAAAGCAGGAAAATAACAAGGACAAAGAGCAATCCCAAATATTTATCCACCTCTCCAACTTGCAGAGCTGTCCCTCTTACCAACGTGACCGATTTGAACAGTAAAAACGAAACCACCCCAAAAGTAGCACTGATGACGTTACCTAGTTTGGGTCGTGAAACGTCTGCAAGAAAACCACGAAGCTCAGAGGACCCCACAGTTCAACCCTGAGCAACAAATATTCTCTTTTATTGGAATGGAAAAACACACCGCAAAACGTAAAATATACATGGAAAAAGCATGGGATATAGTTTTAAAAGCCACCCATCAAACTGAATACTCTGAAAATGAATTGCCAAAATCAAGAGTCATAGCTGGCATATTCTTATTTTTCCCCCCCAGATTTCTGGAAGGGGAGTGATGGGTCCAAAGAGGATAATAAAAGAAAGAATTTATAGAATTTAATACATTAATTCTTTAATAAAGTCTTATTCTTTTGGGGAACAATTTCACAGCCCCAGAAATTGAAGGATAATGAAGATGTCACACACACCATCCATTGTAAATTTATGTACAGGTAGTCCTTGATTTATGACCACAACTGAGCCCAAAATTTATGTTGTTGAGTGAGACATTGGTTAAGTGAGTTTTGCTCCATTTTCTGACTTTTCTTGCCACAGTTGTTAAGTGAATCACTGCAGTTGTTAATAACATGGTTGCTAAGTGAATCTGTCTTCCCCCTTGACTTTGCTTGTCAAAAGGTCGCAAAAGGAGATCACGTGACCCCGGGACGCTGCGACCGTCATAAATATGAGTCAGTGGCCAAGTGTCTGAATTTTGATCCTGCGACCACAGGGATGCTGCAACGGTCAAAAATAGCAATAGCAATAGCACTTAGACTTATATATCACTTCATAGTGCTTTACAGCCCTCTCTAAGCGGTTCACAGAGTCAGCATATTGCCCCCAACAATCTGGGTCCTCATTTTACCCACCTCGAAAGGATGGAAGGCTGAGTCAACTTTGAGCCGGTGAGATTTGAACCGCCGAACTGCAGCTAGCAGTCAGCTGAAGTAGCCTGCAGTGCTGCACTCTAACCACTGCGCTACCTCGGCTCATACCAAAATGGGGAAAATTGACACTTTTTTTCAGTGCCATTGCAACTTTGGTCACTAAATGAACGGTTGTAAGTCGAGGACTTCCTGTATTGTAAATTTATGTATTTTTTCTGCAATCGGCATCAATATGGCCCCTAATTTTGGATTGGCATCCAATCGTTCCGTTGAGTCCCCCCTTCCTCAAATTACCTCCGTTTTGCTGCATCCCAAAACTGTGCCTGCCAAAAAACACCCCAAATTTAGGGGCCTGTTTGCTTTAAAGTATTATTTTTTTAAAAATCTGGTTGCTTTAAGGGGTGGGGGCAGGACTTCAACTCCCAGAATTCTTTGCTGGCTGGGGAATTCTGAGAGTTGAAGTCCCCCCCCCCCTTTAAAGCAGCCAGCTTGGGGGGAAAAAACAGATTTAAATTGGGATGAAAAGTCAAATTTGGAGCAGATGGAAGATTTAGGCTCTGCTTTTGGGGGAGGGTCTATTTTTAGGCTTCTAGCACCCCCCCCCACCTCACCCGCAAGCGGGCTAGAGGCAGAAAGCACTCTGAACATGCTCAGAGGCACACTCGTCATTCGTCCCCCCACCACGCGGGATGAACCCGTGCCCGGGGCAACAGCCATCCCCATAGCAACCCTGGCCTCACCCCCCCTCCCTCCACCGTCCCCATAGCAATGCAATTTTTTTCCTTCTATAGTAAAAACTCTTAAAAGAATAAATTGTTTTCTGTCAGCATGCTGACACCACTTTCAAATGCCTATAATAGGAATGCCCTTCTTTCAAATATCCATATAATTTTTGGAAGGTTATAATTTTGAAGAGATTGGGTCTGGGGAGAAGCCCTTACAAAACCTTCCCTCCTGCATTTGGGAGGACTTCGGATTCAAACTAGGGAACTAGGGACTAGAGGGAAAAAGCAAAATACAGTACATAGTTTGCTAATCCATAGAAGATCTTCAATGTTTAGCAATAAAATATCTGAGTTTAAGCCCGTCTCTAGAGCTTCAGGGAAAGAGTGGAGCTGAGACTCATTTCTTTCAATCCAGTGTTTCTCAAACTTGGGAACTTTAACCCATGGGGACTTCAACTCCCAGAATTCCCCCACCAGCATCTTAAAGTTACCAATATTCAGATCTGGGATCTAAAGTCCACACATCTTAAAAGTTGCCAATTTTAAGAGATACTGTTTGAATTCCTATTCTCCATTACTATATGACAGTCCTTAAGTGTAACTAAGGGTAGGTCTGCTTGAAAATGCTTATTCCACAGAGAGCAGATTTTTCTCTCATTTCTATTGTGACTCATCCAGTGCAAAGATACAGTAATGCAATAAACTGGTTCATTTTAGGGGCATTGTAGTAATTATTTCAAGATGATCTAGCAGGGGTGAAATTCAGCAGGTTCTGACAGGTTCTGGAGAACGGGTAGTGGAAATTTTGAGTAGTTCGGAGAACCGGCAAATACCACCTCTGGCTGGCCCCAGAGTGGTATTTTGCAATATCCTTCCCCCAGGAGTGGGGAGGGAATGGGGATTTTGCAGTATCCTTCCCCTGCCAAGCCCACCAAGCCACGCCCACAGAACCGGTAGGGAAAAATTTTGAATTTCACCCCTGTGATCTAGTATATATTGGAACAGAGTTTGGATCAAAACGGCTGGCATATTAAATGTTGGACATCAAATACATTCTTTTACACAAACAGAATTATTCAAAGAACATAGCAAAAGTTTTTGCTCTGGTTGCCAATAATTGCCATCTGCATTACTTCTGAATTCCTTGTTCATTTAAAAAAAATGGGGGGTGGAGATTGTCATGGATGGAAAATATTTCCACATTATTACAGGATGTCAACTAAAGACGTTGTGACCAAGCAATATGGGACTGAACAGCATCTGTCTTTTCTAATCCAGGATCTTTTCTAGCCAATGGCAAATCTAATAACAAACACAACTATAAGAGCAGAACAGTGTCCTGAAGCACAAATTCAGCTGTGCTCCATACCTGCCAACTAATATGTTTGCTAGTATTTTGCTGAGAGCCCAGATATCTTGGCAGATGCTAGCTGCACTTAAATGCAAGTGACTAACCTGTCACTCGGTTATAGAGGACCAGTTTTTTCACTTAAATGGTCAGCAAGAAAACATTGATTCAGGCAGTTAAGACTACTTTCTCCACTTCAGAAGTGTGGGAAGAAAAATCAATCTGATTCAGTTCCAAGCTGGGAGAAAGACACTGGAAACATGGAGGCTGATTGGAAAGATGGTTTATTGATGAAGCAGAACCACATGGTTTGTGGTTCTGGGCAACTGATAAAATGGAGTTGAGAGTGGATGGTTTTTATACCTTCTTTTAGCTTTGCACTTGAGCTTCCTGTTCCTGTGCAAGAACATGTATTCTATTGGCTGTTGTCAGATTCCTATGGGATCATGTAGGTGTCATAGCTGGCTCTATAGGCAAAAGAGGAAATGCAAATCCTAGGTGTATGTCTGAGCTAATTTGATTGAAGTTTGGACTTTCTCTGGGGTAATGCAATGAAGGGGCTTGTGTTCTGAAAGGGTGTTGGGCAATTTCTATTGTGGCTTAATGGCTTTGTCCTGGTTTGTATCTTGAGTGAGGGGCTATCCTACCATTCTGCCTTTGTTCAGACTTCGCTGCAGGGAGTTTCAAAATATCCTGTCTTGAATGGATTACCAAATCTGCATTTCTAAAAGGTACCTCCTCAGCTTCTGCTTGGGGGCAGGGAGATTGGGGCTGCTTCCTGCCTCTAAAAAAAACCATGTTTCTCCATTTTTCATTCTCAAATGTAATATTCTGCTTTTTTAATATTTCTCAAAATATTTCATTCTTCTAGGAGGGGGGGATGACTTTCTACAGAACAATGGTAGGTTTTAAAGTGCAGGATTTCATTCTAATAGTCCATATTGCTATGATCAAACACTGGGTACTAATCATATTTCTATTCTAGGTTCCCATTATTCTGATTTTAAAGGAACGGATTTTTATCATTCCTCATAAAAAGACAAGTGAAACACATAAATTGTAATGAAATCTCACAATTAAGCAGATGGGTCATGTTTGTTATCCTATTCATAGCTGAGCTCCATGACACACAGTGTATGCTCATGCTGTAACAATCCAAAGGAAAACTGATGGACAGAATAACTTTATTTTTCTTGGCATACAAGCAACTATGAAATCCCTCTTTTAAACTACACATCCTTCTTGATCCTTCTCTTTTGGCTGAAGATAAACTAGGGAAATAATATTGAGCTGAAAGCAGATTGAAAAGATTGATGGAAGGAGAGATCTAGAAGCAATGGCTACATAGCCTTTTCTAGGCCAAGGACCATGTTGGGATTCTCAATGGTCTGCCAGAGACCACTTTCCCTAAAGCAGATGAAGCCAGAACAAAATAAATCAACGAGGTCAGGAAAAAGTGACATAATTAATTTACTTTATATGCATATCATATTCAATTCATTACAATTTATGAGAGAGATCTGAGGGTTGCACCCAAGCTGGAATAAGGCCACATAAAACTCTGGGCTTATGAATTCCTATTCTCAACCTTGCACTGAGTTTTTTGAAAGAAAAAAAAATCCTCTCCTTTCTTTCTTGGAAATAGAAGACAATTATATGGGGAAACAAATAAGTATCAGCACTTTAGTTCTTTGGTTGAAGATGTGCATGGCAGGCTCCCACAGCTATATTTTCAAGCCTGAAAATACCGTATTTTTCGGAGTATAAGACGCACCTTTTTTCCCCAAAAAAGAGGGTGAAAATCTGGGTGCGTCTTATACTCTGAATGTAGCCCAGCTTCTCAAATGGAGGTTTCAGAGGCTGAAAAAAGCCTCTGAAACGGAGCTTCAGAAAAAAAGCCACTCAAACAGAACTTCAGAAAAAAATCCTCTGAAATGGAGGTTTCAGAGGCAGAAAAAAAAGCAAGGCGCAGAGCTCACAACCAACGAACCTGTTGCTAAAATTCACCTCTGAGAACAGCTGATTGGTATTCCGGGAGCACGATCCACCCACCAATCAGCTTTTTTCTTATTTTCCTCCCCAAAAACTAAGGTGCGTCTTATACTCCGAAAAATACGGTAAGTGTTTAGATATACTGTACCCAACAATACCACAACAAAAGTATGTGTACCAAAGACTTCACAAAGAACAGAATGAGAATTAATTGGAGTTAGAGTTTGCTAGGTTTGCCTATGTGCTTGTGCTTCAGGCTGCCTTGTTTTCTCTCTTTTCTAAATTGTTTGTGGAAGTGGGATTAATAAGCTCTTGCTTGTTGCATCTTCCTGGACTGGAAATAATTTATTATAGAAGCGTCATTGCAAAACTTCAAAGAGTAAAGGTCACTTTTGTACTAGGATACTGTTTACCAAGAAATGTCAGAAAAGTATTTCAACAAATATTACAATGATTTTAAAGGACTGAAAATGACTAAAAGAGCTTTCTTTGGAATTTATCCAAACAAGATTATTAGTTTAAATGCACCTAAATCAAGCATTTTTTAATTGCTGTTATTTCAATAATCAAATTATATATTTCAGTAAAGAAGAAAAATCTGAAAGGAGCCATGCAAAATAATCATAGGAAAATACCTGGACCGCAAATCAAACCTATGAAAATGCATAGAGGGTAGTCATGGAGAGGACTGTTTCATATTCTTTTATCAAAGAAAAGTGTACTTTATGTAATCCTGCACTGTTATTTCATACCTTAATGGAGTTACAACATTGAGTTGAATCACTGCTTACAGTTAAACCTTTTTTAAATCTTACAAATAGGGCTTGTCGGTAACTTATATACAGAAAGGAACTGTTTGAAAAAATGGAATCTGAAAAGCATGTGTATAGAATTGTCCACAAGGTATGGTCAAAAAGCTCAAGAGAATAGTCACAATGGTGCAATCAAAATTCCACTTTTTTTTTAACATGTAGAGTATGCAGAAAAAACAGGCATAGCTTTAATCAAACCATCACCTCAACATTTGTGACTATATCCTGTGGACACGTCAGGATGTGCCCATTTCACCCAGAGTAATGGAAACTAAATAGCATATGTCAAATATGCTTTCAGACCCTAGTTAAACTTGATGTCCTAAATGAACTCAAGAAGCTTCTTGGATGAGAAGCTAAACTTTTTTAAGGGGGAGGGGGAAGAATGTCCGGATGCCTTTTGAAAAAGTATGTTTGAGACAACCATGACCTGGATGATTGAGAAGCTCCATAGACACTTGTCCTAAATGACTTCTCCCAACTCTGGGATCCTGCATTTATCATAAAGTTCCTCATAGGTCCCACTTGATTAACAGGGTTATTCCTAGAAATAAGTTTTATCCAAATTTTCCTCTACTAGCCAATCAGAGAGCATAATAATTGGGTCAGTCATGCATCTACAGGTGTTGAAATATTCGTCTAAGGGAATGTGTGGGAAGCACAGCTATGCTTTTATGAATTCATAATAGATTCTAGACCAGCTCTAATTGTACTAAACTGCTTTGTGCCAGTTGTAAATTCACCCACACATGTACGTGCCTCATCTGCATTGAGATATACATCAAATTTTAGCAGGACATCATTTGATGTATACCTCCATGCTGTTGTGCTGAACTTAATTCATAATGATCAACAGTTTCAATTAGAGTAAATCAAGATACTCTTTTGGAGCAGAATAGGTGTCTCTGAATTAATGGTGAAAACCTCTACAGCTAAAATTAAATGTCAACCAGTGTATTTGTGGATCTTACCAATCTTCTTTCTTCTAGATTAAATAATGGTCATATTACTTTATTGCAGTTTCTAATGTATTTATTCTACATCTAATTTATGTTATCTGTATTTAGGCGTACTATATAATGTGTGTTTACATAATAGATATAGACTAAATCAGGAGGGGCCGCAGGAGGATCTGAAGCTTTGTTCTCTTGTGCTTCTTTTCACAGGAAAATTATCTGAAATGATTATTTGAGATAATACAGCTGCTTCTGTTTTGGTGTACAATATAACCCATCTGTAAAAATTGGCACATAATCTAGGCTTACTGGGTATAATGGGAAAAGTAATTGCAAATGACTTTTGCCAATACCTCTCAGCATCTAGGAAAATCACATTCAAACATTCATCCCTATGCTGAATTACAATGGCTAGACTAAACAACTTTATCTTTGAGGTCCTCAGGCATTTGCAGTGTTGCCACTTTTAGTCACAAACAGAAAACAAACAATTATCTGGCTAAAATAGCAACCAACTATTTTAATCCCTTCACACGTCTACTTAACCTTAGTTTAATTCTACATTCTTTTCCCACAGTGGGTCTTCTATCAACTTGGACTTAATGCTTGGTTAGCCTTAGCAAAATGGGGAACCACATCACAGATTTCAAAATCCTACTAATTATATAGTAATTAGTCTCTTGGTGCTTACTCTTCACAAAAGCTTATGAATTATTGCACATGAAACCTCTTGTAAACATATGACTGATTTATTTAGCTGTTGTTACATTTCCATTTCTAAAAAAAAAAAAAAGGTTTTCCTGCCACTCAAGATGGATCACTAAAGTTCTGTGTATCACCACAAAGAAGAGCTGATGCTTTTACATCAGCAAGTGACTCAACTCTAGCTCATTACCATCACAAGAAACAGCATCCAAATGGAATTTTTAAAAGTCCTAGATTTAGAAGTTGCATGTATGCTAATCTCCATTTCTGAGTCAAAAATTTAAATGAGTTTTTTCATGGGCAAGTAGCAAACGGAACCAGCATCTGTCTGTCTGTCTCTCCCCCCTCTCACTCTGAAAGAAGACAGTGATAAACCAATCCAATTATGTTACCAGAGATCAAATCTAACCTGGGGACTATTTTTAACCAACAACAGTGTATGTTGTGGTAATTGCTCCTTGTATTCCAATGAAAATCCAGCAAATCAGCACAATTTTTTTTAGAAGACCTGTATTTTCTCTAAGAGCTGTATCTATATATTTATGTATTTATTTGCTTGGTTGATTTAGTCTCAACTTTGAAAATGAAAAATAAAAATAAATAAAATCATCTGAAATTACAAACTTGTCAAAAGACATGCAAATTAAAAGGTGTCCACAGCCTGGAGCACAGCAGAGAAGGTCCACTACCATGCTAGAAGGACAAGACTCTGAAAATGGGAGCATCTTCAGGAGGATCACTCTTGACAGTTGGGATAGTTGGATGGGTTTCTTTGAAGAGAAATAATCCATTGCATAGCTCTAACCCTTTAAAAAATCAATAGCAGCATCTTAAATTCTATCTTGTAAGATCCTTTTTAGTACAGGGATCATGTGTTTACATAGTTAACAGCCTAGCTACAACTTCTGGACACTTTTCAAGAGTAGACTTAATGTACACAGAGCCCATTGCAGTAGCTAGGAAAGAATGTAATCTGGGTGTGGATAACAGTTGCCAACTTTGGCTGGCTGAAGAAAGGCAGTACCAGATGATTATTTTTTTTACTGGTGCTTTGTCCAATACTTGTGCAAAACTCCAAAGGGATGTGTAGGATTAGTGGAAAAGAACCAATTTCTTTAAATAGATTACTATATTGAGTGAGAGGCCATATTAACTTCCGCCCCAAATCCAACTTATTTATGTAAATTAAGTTTTATTGTACTGTGTACTTTCTTTTTTTCCTGGTGAGACAGTAATGTTTTGCAGACTATATCTCTGCTGGTTATTCCTTCATGATCAACCTACAATTTCCCTATAAAGGTTCAATGGGAAAATTACAGCATTTCTCATGGAAGACCAACTCTACACCTGGTGGGAAAGCAATGATAGTAAAAATATTTTAACTTTGCTTTCTAGACCTGGAGTTTTTATAATATGGGGGATATTTTAAAATAGGCCAATATAAATATAATATTTTCTAACAGAGACTTCCTGGCTTATTGCACTGTCATTAATTGATGCATGCTCAGATCAGGGGTGGGTTCTGGATCCTTTTGCTGCTGGTTCACTCAGGGTCATGCCATGCGCGCGTAGGAATCAAAAAATAGCTTCTGCACATGCGCAGAAGCAAACATTAGCTTCTGCGCATGCGCAGAAGCAAAATCCAATATGGCGGCACCCACGGAGACACCGATGGAACCGGCTCCGTGACATCATTGCCGAGTTACTAACGGTTCTAAAGAACCGGTTAGAACCGGTAGGAACCCACCTCTGGCTCAGATCCACACATACTGCATTCCCTGGGATCCCTAATACACTGTCTATTCACCACCCAACATGGGCTACATGTTCAGGATGTCACCATTTTATTATTATTTTCTGTTATTTATTAAAGGTAAAAATAAAAAAGGAGCTGCTAGAAAAAGTAAATAGAATAATTATAGAATAATTAACACTTAGACCCCCTTTTAAAACATACTATAAATGTTTGCATTTACCTTGCTCCATGTTGCATGAATATATAGAAAACATTCTTGCTAGAATGTAGTTAAACCTCTGTTTTTATATATGCTAGTAGTTTTGCCATTGCAGTATATTCTCCAAGACTCCATTCCCAGTCAAATATTGTTGATACTATAGTATAGTACAAACTTCCTGCTTCCAGCTATCAGCATATATTTTTCTAAATTATGGTATTTTTGTTGAAGGGTTCTGAAATTATAGCTAGTAAAAATGTGGTTTCATTTCAGGTTTGATTCCTAAATTATTCTGAATGGCATTGAGTATGTCTTTTCAAGTTTTTTTTACATGTCCACCATGTATGGTAAACATTCTTTCTGTTTCATTATGTTTCTACAGCCCTAACAGTAAATAATTTCATCTGTAATATTAATTATACTAAATTACTGAAGTATAGCCACCCAGAGTCCTTCGGGAGTTGCGCGGCATAGAAATACAAAAATAAATAAATAAATAAATAAATAAATAAATAAATAAATAAATAAATAAATAAATAAATAAATAAATAAATAAATAAATAAATAAATAAATAAATAAATAAATAAATAAAT